>QKZZ01001231.1:0-24895 GCA_003521265.1 Cetradonia linearis
AAAAGGGTATAGCGGGCTGGTAGACACGTCTGAGGTACTCAAGATCCAGTCCCGGCTTTTCTTCGGGGGTCGTGGAAATGTTTCGCGACCTGATCTATGAAGTTGGTCCATCTGCCACGGGCCATCGCTGCACTCTGAAGAATTCAGCTTGTGGTGGTCTACTTCTTCATAGATTTGTAAGGTTGTATACTTCTAAGTCCTAGAACACGAATACCAACGTCGGACTCATTGCCCATCCGCAGTGGGATAAATGTCTTCTCCATATGTATCGTTCAAGCTCACAGCGGTAACAATGGTTCCTGCCTGCATCCGTACCCATGTGTCTACATTCATGACACCGCTCTGATCGAACGACATTCGGATTTGTCGGACACCTCTATTCCAAACTCCATAGCCCCCATACCCCGAGTGCTTACAGAAGCACAGGAACGGTCTGTTTTGGCTACTACCCCCACCGACTCCATAACCGGGTAAAGTGCTGTTGGGCCAGCGGCCACACCAGCTATCCCCGTGATCGTGTCCCGAGTAGACTGAATGCAGACCCGGAGTGTCGAGGAGCGCTTGCATGAAGGGGATGGCTTCGGAGCCTGTATTAGAGTATCCTTGTTGCGCAAGGGGAACATCCGCATTGAGGCCGGGATAGTTGGGACCAGACACATTGGGAGAGGTTTGGTCTTGAAGATCGACGAATGCGAGCATAGGTATGTGGACAAAAGCAAGTGAAGGAAGAATCCCGTACTGACTCTGGTGCGGTAGTAGTAAGCAAGCAGCGATAGTTGCGGTGAAGTTTCATGATGCGGAAAAGGTAATTCCGGGAATGATAACTTGACTGGGAGCCCGAGAAGGGTATGGAACTTACCTGCAGTTGAGCTTGGGCGGAGCGGTACCAAGCGACAGTACCATTAGAGACGTAGTTGTAAATGTTGTCCACGTTCGCTGGAAGGCTTTGGTATGCAGACCCGCCGCGAGAGTCGAAAAACCACAATAATGCGATGGGCTTCTGACTGCTGCTTCCTGTCGTAATTGGGGGAAATAATGGAAGTATATAATTCGTTACACCATCTGTGCCAGCTGGGCCGTGCTGTGTGTAGGAATTTGCGTACTTTTTCTCCACTGAATAAAGAGCCTCGCGACTCAGATTGTATTTGGAATCATGATTTCCGTACGCGCTGGCCCAACTATATCCACCTTGCACAAGCGGCTCAACTATCCGATCCACATATCTTGTGGAATTAAACGCGAAAGTGTTCTCCCCAGTGATTAGATCGCCGTTCAAAACAACGAGGTTTGGCTGTTCCTGAGGAAGGACTTGGCGCATCAACGCAGCGGATTTCATGTCTTGAAGGGGACCAAAAGTGCTTTCATTTTCACCGTAATGCAGATCTGAGAAGACTGCAATGTGAAAGGTACCGTCCTCTGCCAGGCTCAAGTCCAACTTGCAGGAGAGCATAGGGGACAACGCCGACAGAGAGGTAAGTAGGGCGAGCATGGCCAGGACGGAAAACAGCAAGGAAAACAATGGTAAAGAAAACCATCGGTGGGATGGCTCTTTTTCTATCCGTAGGTTTACCATGGGGGGCGTATTCACATGGATGCCTCCTGCTCTTTTTGATGTTGGCGGTCCTGACCTGCATACTGATTAGACTAATCCATAATCAGAATCTAAACACACGCTACATTTTGATCACTGATTCGCGACTGGTCTCAAGGGGTCTCGTATATGGACAATAGCAGGAAAGTGGATGGAAAGTTTTTTTCAAGTGGTAAAGTAGATTTTCTGGTGACTAGGATGGGTAATAGGAAGATGGAAATGCAATGGGGTTGGAGCAGAGTATTGCACAGTAGAGGTATGCGCCTTCTGTTACATTTGAATTTCTAGCTGCTGGCATCATGGTTGCGTTGTTTTCAAAATCTGCTCAATACAAACGATCACAGAGAGTGAGGACACGTTCATGAGGTGTTGCTTACCCTGGCTGCCCAGTATGCGACACTCTGGGTGGCCTGGACACTTCCCAATTAGACTTCCAAAATGTTCGGCAAGAAGCAGATATTGGTTGAATTTTTGGACATCATCTTACGGAATTGTCCATTTATTATTCAAAGAATATGATTCCATGTGTCTTGGCCACTGAAGTGGAGCCGTGGAATGTGGGTTTCAGAAATTGTTGACAAGAGAGGCAGGTCCTTTTCCAGGGCGCGTGGGCATGAGCGACGAGACTAAGGTCATTTACTAGAGAGACCCCGGCGAAAAGCTTCTTGGGATGAGAACAATTAACCGGCGACAGCGATGATAGGAAGCGAAAGCTGGAGAAGGAAAAAGAAGCCTGTGGTGCAAAACTACAAGGCTTCTAAGAGTCTCCTATCCGCCCCTCAGGCCGCTAGGCCTAACCGCCTAAGCGGCCTGGGGTGCGGATAGCAAGATGCCCTATAGACGCCCTAAAGACCGGTGCTCTAGGCTTCACGACCGTCCAAGTAGGGGGTGACCCTTCTAGGTAAACCACGATGTAGCATCGCGCTAGTGTAGGGCTGATCACATCGCGTCTTCTATCTAAACAATTGACCAAATACCAACCTAGCGAATACCACGAATGGGTAGGAGTGTCTGACTCTTACACTGGGAAAGTTCTCATCGCACCTGTAGGTAGCATTCTTAATTGTTGATGAGATAGGATAAAAAGTTTTGGATATCCAATTCTCAAGGGGATTTACGATTAGAGAGTACTACGGCAAGAACACAGAGTTCAAGCTTTTGCCAACGATCAAGTATGGGCGTCTATCGTGTCGGTATGCTTTCGATCCTTTTCCAAATCTCTCTTTCTCTGTCAGTTATAGCACGAAAATTGGAGCAGCAGTGCCGAAACCCAGTGCTCCTATCATTCCCGCCTTGAGAATAACATCAAGGCTTCGTTAGCTGAGAAATGTACGTACAGAGATCGCTCCCAGCAATCGCGCAGGATGTGTTAATACGGAGTGCAAGAAGGAAGGCATCAAGATTCCCAAAGGTATACTGCGATTCGGCGTACTCGTCACCATCCAGGAACGCCAAACCTGGAAATGGAAGCATTGGTACGTACATGAAGTTGATTGATCACAAGGTCTTCTGGCTTATTGTTTGACAGGGGATGCGTAACTCCGAAGCAGATTGCTAGTGTCAAAGAGGCCATTGAAGATGATGTAGATCAGTTTGACGGTTATGAAGAGCTGCCTAAAGACCTGCAGGACAAGATAAAGGCGGCCCTGGTAGATGGTCACATTGCCGATGACGATTGGAACGGGGTACTGTCAATCTCAATGACTGCACTGATTCCACTAATCTCGTTAAGGACGTCGAAATGAATCGCACTGGCAAGAACGGATTTCGTACCCCTGCATCGAAGAAACAGAAGAAGGAAGAAACCAAAGTAAGTAAATAAATGTTGTTTGCTCTGTACTCTGCTGAGATGCATATGCTCAGAAGGAAGCGGAGGCTGCAGAAGAAGCCGAGAACGCTACCCCTAGCAAGCCTCCTTCAAACAAGAGGGGTCATGCTAAAGACGAACCTAACTCCGAAGACGGCGAAGATGAAGAGCCAGCCCCAAAGAAGCGCAAGGCTGCCCCCAAGAAGCAGAAGAAGAATGCTGAGGAAAACATTGGCGCCGCTGACACCGAGCACAAGCCAGCCAAAAAAGGGCGCAGGAATGGCGAGAAGCCTAAGGAAGAGACTGAACCTACTATTGGCGTCAAGGATGAATCCAGTGATCACGATGTAGTACCTCTACCCCCTGCCAAGAAGGAGCGCAAGAACGCCAAAAAGTCTAGAAAGGAACCCAAATCTCCAATTGGCGTCAAACATGAACTCAGCGACGGCGATCTTGTGCCTTCGCCAGCGGCCAAGAAGATAAAAGCTCCACGCAGATCTACAGCGACCAAGAAGGTTAAGGATGAGGAAGTCGACGGCGATGCTACAGCTGATGCGCCTAAGCCGGCCGCTACAGCTCCTACAAAGAAGAGAGCTCCCCGCAAAACAGCAGCCGCAAAGAAAGCCAGGGAGACCAAGCAAGATCATGAGACGGAAGACATAGTGGAACCAACCGCTGAACCTGCCGAAGGCTCCAACGAGGTCAAAGCTGATCAGATTTTGGGTCATAGACGCGAAAAGGAAGACGACGCGAACGAAATATTCCCCAAGAACAAGAAAGGTGGAATCAGAGGGGTCAAAAAAGTTGCAAAGAAAGCGAAACCTGAGTCTAAGGTACGTTCGAAAATTGTCTCCCCATTAGGCACATCAGCTGACCATTGACAAACAGTAAGCGGCGGCTTCAAATGATGCTAAGAAGTACGCAATATGATGATAGCCAGCTTATGGTGTCGACCACGTACTAACAGAGACAGGCCAGAGAAGGCTAATACAAGAGCCAAGCACGCATCGACCTAATTAGCCTTCATCCTTGTTTCTGCTCAACCCAAACAACCTTGGGGATTCACAGCCTGGTTACCTTCTGTGGGAGAGGGTTCAAGTCCAATTGGGTAGAAAGGCTAAAGGACGTTAGTCCATACATCGTGCTAAGAGGTTTTCTGCCCATGGATTTTATGGGTGACTTCATTTATGGCACATTTCGCTTCGTTAAAAAACACTTAGACTCCCTTTTCATTTGTGCTTTCATCACTATCTCTTAGTGCCATATTTCACCTTTCACATCATTACTAAGCTTCTAAATCAGCGTTAAGCAAATAAATTGAAGGCGTTGCTACGTACGAGCTCGAGGCGGCCCTATCCTATTGAGGCAATTCCATGTCCAGCCGAACATGGTGACTAGTCGTGGCTTGTAAGCATTCAAGCTATAAAAGAAACGAATGGACCAAACTACTCATACACCATTATTATGAAGATTTGTATGTTTGAATTTCCATTGTAGTTATTGCTACCATATCGAGATTGCTTTGCTGAAGGTGGTAAGAATACATTAAGTATTTCGTGGCTAAATGCGGACTATTGACGGCGAAAATCTCTTCTAGAATCTTATAGAGTGGAGGCTGAAGGACGAGCTGCTGAAAGTAACCAAAACGTGACAATATGACAGTGGCGCTCGATGTTCCCAGCTCTACTTATTCCTGTCGCCCATTTCTTCTCAGCCTAAGCTATCAGAGACCCTCTGCTTGACGTTAAGTATACTCGTCGCTCGCATTCTCAACGAGCTCTTACCGAATCACGACCAAACCGATTCTTGTGGTACAGAAGCGGAACCTATGTCGTCATCCAGTACTCACAGAAATGTGTGGGCCGATAGTCACGGATTCGTGGCAAAAGCCCGTCAAGTCTCGAGATATCCATTATGAAACATCCGAAACGTTAGCAGGCTGAGGATCTGTCACTCCTTATCAATGGCGATTAGTAATTGCTAAGCGGCTTTAATTCTATTGAGATTACGGTTTTTTCTACCACCTCAATTACCCCCGCTTGATCTCAACCTCTTCCCAAATCTTGCCTTTGCCCTCATCTTCAAGCGGAGAATTGACATACTACATATACAGACAGTTGGATATGCTGGTTTATGTGACTGTGAAAGACTACCAAAAGCGACAGGCTGTGCAAGGGAGCGGGTTGCTAACACCAACAAGGAAGTGGCAACCGGCTCTTGATGGCATGCTGCAGACAATGAAGGGAGACCTGCATGAGATCTACGGTAAACAGCTATCAATAGAATAACAGAGTAATCTTAGTGACAGCGTTCCAACAATCGGGTCTAAAAAGTGAATACGAACTTGGAGCGCCTCGGCAGGGTTAATGTCGCTCAGCTTTGAGTCGTCAACCACGACATGTCAACCATTCCTCTGCAATTCCCATCCCTATGGACTTTATTGTCCGCCTCTAGATACATTTTGGCATCGTCATCTGGTGCCTGCTCTACTTTAGCAGAGCCTTGATGCTGGGGTCGCCGTTAGCCTGTGCAACAACACCACATCATCGCGACGCGTCGTCGCCACTACCCGGGCTTTTGACCCAGCCATCTTTTGACCAGCCGTTCTTTTTGGCCGGCCATTCCTGTGTCCGCACTTCTCTTGACCAGCAACCTTCTCTACTCGCCGTCTTGTCAACCATCCATCTTCGCCGTTAATTCAACTCAGTTACGCTGTCCCATTTTCGCACCAGTCACTCATAGCCAATCTGCAAATGTACTAGCAATAGCTACGATGTCGAAATTGACGAGTATCAAGGCTGGCCGGCTCCAGCCTTCTACCTTACCTCATGTCCCGCTTGAGACCCTCTGCCTTGACTATGTCAATGGCTTCTGCCGCCGCGGAGAAAAATGTCTGAAGAGCCACGAAATCTGCGTCGCTCCCATTGAGACAACTCCAATCCCACAACTCAGCTCTCAACCTAATTATCTATCTCTGGGTCCAAGAACGATCCCTTCAAATAACCGCGTTTTCGAAGACGACGGTCCGGGACCTCTTTCCAGATTTGGCCCCCGCCATGACAATGACCACGTGGAAATTAAAGACATCAGCATATTGCCAACTACAGACGAGATCCTCTGCAAGCGACTGCCTTACATGCCGAAGAAAGACCCATACTCAAATCACCGTCACTACAATGGGCAAGAACGTCTTCTCGATACACACTTCCGTCACTTGAGATACGAGAGTGTCGAACCAATCATTGACGCATGCTACAATGCTAGCCAGCGATTGTCGCGTTTGGTATCTGAGCCAAAAGTTCTTGACCACGGTGACCGCATGGTGACCGCCCGAGGTTTTCGCTACTCCTTGTTCCGCGACATTGCTTTTGAAGAGATAATCTTCAATGCGCAAAAGGGCGTGACTGTTCGACTGAGCTTTGCCTGTCCTAAAGGATTAAGAGGAAATAGACTGAACGCTTCCAAGCACCTCGAGAACGGCACGCTTGTTGTACTTATCGGTCTCGATGGAACTGATTCCTTATCAACGACTTTCATGGAGATTTATTTGCGCCAAACAACTGAAGCAATGAAACCTCGAACAGGCAATGACTTAAGAGGTCAGTGTCTTGCGATCTCAGTCCCATTGGACGCTACTGACTGTTATAGCGTCATTGATCTTAAGCTTCGCCGACCCTTCCAATCTCGATGCTGTCAGAAGACTACTCTACAATGCACAAGGGCTATTACAGGAGAATTTTGTCCTTGTGGAGCTACCGAGTATTCTCTATGCTGGATTCTATTGGACCCTGAAACAGTTACAGAATCAATCGCAAGCAGAAGAGCATCTAGCGTTGTTGGATCTCATAGCGCCTTGGATTCCAGGTGCAAGCCCAGAAGTGTCACCACCTGCGTACACATCTGTCGACAACTTTGCTTACCAGCTCGACGTGCTTCGCCAAAAAGGCCGTTCTGGGGGCAGCGAATCACTGATCTTGAAACCAAAGGACGTGCTAGCTGACAAGGAGTCCAGAGATAGCTTCATAGAGACCTTATGCCGTGAGACCGTTCTTGACCGAGGCCAAGCAATAGCTCTATGCGATTCTCTATGTCGAAATTTAGCATTTACTCAAGGCCCACCTGGAACGGGGAAGACGTAAGTGTCCTTCATGTAATTATACACTCAGAAATCATTTAACCTTATACAGATACCTGGGTGTCGCTTTGGCGAATGTACTTCTGGCCTCACGACCTCATGAATCGCGAAAACCTATTCTTATTGTGTGCATGACTAATCACGCTCTTGACAGTTATCTAGAAGGCCTACGCAAAGCAGGCATCACGAAACTAGCTCGATTAGGTGGACGGAGTAAAGAGCAATGGACTAAAGAGTATAAGCTCTCGATCCTATCACGTAACACGAAGCGAACTACATTTGAGCGCACAAGCTTAAAGCAATGTCACAGCCAAGTGGAATTTGAGTACCAACCTGTTCCCCTTTATTAGCCTTTGACTAATTATGATGGTAGGCTTGACAACCGAAGGTACAAGCTGGTGCGGGTCGCTAAATACGGATGCACTGAGCTGGCCGGCAGTACGTGAGCTATTGAAGCATAAGTCCCCAGCAAGCCTAGATCAATTTGCTGGCCTCGAGAAAGTTGACGAATCGATCTTATCCGACATACGGTTGGCTCGTAAGGCTGGCGGCTTTGCGTTCGAATTCTGGTGCATGGGCGGAGATATCAAAGACATTGACCGACTGTTGGAGATAGTCGACGCTATGCTCGGTCAGAGAGCCGAGTCCCCTGATAGCGAAGATGACCGTGCTTTCCATAGCCGACAGAGAGTCATCAATACTTTCATCAACAATGCAGACGCCGCAGCGGGGCACAATGGTGCTACAGGTGTCGACGTTTGGAGGTTGGATCTAAGTGAGAGACAGAGGCTTCTCGCGAAGTGGAAAGAAGAAATTGATCCTCGAACTATATTGGACAGGACAGTGGAAATACATCGTCGACATTCCACAGCGATCTCTAATAAGGGTAAGGTATTTCAAGGCATGGACGCAAGATGCCTCGAACAACGTAAGCCGTACTTGATGCCATTAAGTATCCTTGACTGACTTCTAGAACAGAAGACGTAATTGGAATGACTACAACTGCCTGCGCCATGAACTGGTCAACTTTGAGTCAAATAGGCTTAAAAGACGTCATATGTGAAGAAGCTGGGGAAGTCATGGAAGCACAATCGCTTTGTACCCTGTTTCCTTCTGTGGAGCACATGATTTTGATTGGAGACCCAGAACAATTAAGGTACGTGATTGATTAATTGATCTATTATCGAAGCTCGCACTGAATTCCTAAAGGCCCCAAGTGAACGAGATGGCTCTTTCTGTAGAAACAGAGGTGGGCGCATCATATCGGTTGGACGAGTCTTTAATGGAGCGCATGATGCTGCCATACACAGCTGGTACGAAGCCCATAGCTTCATCTCGACTCAGCATCCAGCGGCGTATGCATCCAGAAATTGCTGATATCATGCGTGCTACATTGTACCCATATTTGGAAGTGAGTCGATTCTTGATCTACTCCCGGAAAAACAACTTTAATACTGGTGAATCTTAGGATCACGAATCAACCCTGGATCGTGCCACCGTTCCTGTGATGGCAGATCGAGTCCGGTGGCTCGACCATCAAATGCCCGAAGACGTGCAGGACCCTCGGTCACCCATGGCAAAGTCGTCTTCGAACGCTTTTGAAGTTGCGATGATAGCTGGCCTGGTCCAAAATTTGATAAGTAGCAACGAGTACAACTACAAGGATATCACGATTCTCACGCCATACAATGGCCAATTGGCAGCTTTCACAAAGAGCTTCAGCGGGACCTGCTCCCTTTGGTTAAGCGAAAAAGATCGGGGGACTCTCGTTGACGAAGGGCTTCTGAACGCCGAGGATGCTCATTCGGGAGGCGAAACCGACATCCAGATATCAAGCATGCTTAGATTGGCCACAATCGACAATTTCCAAGGCGAGGAGTCAAAAGTAATCATTCTCAGCCTTGTTCGAAGCAACGCAGCTGGTGTCGTCGGCTTTTTAAGGACTTCGAACCGCATCAATGTGGGCTGCAGTCGTGCAAGGGATGGCTTTTATATTGTCGGCAATGCATCACAAATGCGAAAAGTTAAGATGTGGGATCAGATCATTGACAACCTAACAACGAAAGGCAAGATTGGGCCCGATTTCCGTACCTGCTGCCCTCGACACCGACGAGAGATCTACTCTGTGCAATTTCCGGAACAGTGGCAACAGATGCCCAAATGCCAGGTCCCTTGTGATACGGAACTTCCCTGTGGACACGTCTGCACCATGAGGTGTCATGCGCCAACACTCCATGAACGTGTGGGCTGCGAGAAACCATGCGCCAAATCCCACGAAGAGTGCGATCACCCGTGTATGAAGACATGTGGTGAGAAGTGTGGGGATTGCCAATTTCCCCTCCAAAGCATTACCTTACCTTGTGGGCATGGGGCGATCCAGACTTGTGCAGCATCTCGAGACACAAATCCAGTACAATGCGATGCCCCACTTGCCTCTATACAGTTGCCCTGCGGTCATTGGCAAGAAGTCCGATGCTTCAACAGGGACGAAACTCCCAAATGCATCGAAATATGTGGCCAGGTTCTCAAATGCGGACACACATGCGGAGGAAACTGTCACACCTGTTTTTTGAGGCCACACCACTCACGCTGTACCTCAGCCTGTTCCAAACAACTAGTTTGTGGCCATCAGTGTGCTGCTCCTTGCCATGTAGGCCAATGCCCGCCATGCAGCCTGCCTTGCCAGAAGTCCTGCCGACATGGTAATTGCTCTCAAACATGCAGCAAGGTATGTGATCCTTGTGTTCGGCCCTGTGATTGGAAATGTCCTCACACAGGTGCGTGCACGACGATGTGTTGTCTCCCTTGCAACAAGATTCCATGCGGTGAGCCATGCACAGAGGTGCTATCTTGTGGTCACCTATGCCCGAGCTTGTGCTGCGAACGATGTCCCACGAAGTGCCTTCAGTGCGTTACAGGACAATTTTCAAGCAAAATCCAGATGTTCCTGGCTTGCGGTCATCACTTTGATTTGCAATGCCTTGATGACCATTTGGGCATCACGAAGCTTTATCAATTAGATGGTACAGGTCGTGTCATCAAGGTGAATTTGGCGCCCATGGAACAACTGGCTGGCATGAATCTATTCTGCCCGTCGTGCGGCCAAACTTGCAAGGATATCCGACGATACGCGCTGTCCCATGATTTGTCAATTCTTGAGGGCAATATAGATAGAATCTGCGCAAAGTTCGGTCGAAAATTGAACATCTTCATGGACAAGATGTATAAGACTAAGACGGAGCTGGACAAGAGCTATGATACCTTCGCTAGGGTTTTAAGACCTGGGCCTCTGACTGGCCGGACGAATCAGGACGCAGTCATCACTCGAGGTAATGCCTTGAACGAAGTCCAACTGAGCGTCACAAATTTTAGAGGTATGTTAATTTTGATGATACCCATATGCTTCCTTGCTAATTTTTGTTAGATGATGTAGTACAGCCCTTCGAGGCGAACATTGCTGATCTAGCTACCTTCCTTGGAGTTGCTGCAACGGCTGACGAAGTCGATATGAATATCCCTTATCGTTTCCATTTTGATGCGCTTTTCTATCGATGCAGATTAATTGTTCTGGAAGAGAGTCTCAGAATGCAATTTGCTCTAAGGAACATAAGAGGAAAATCTCAGCACACGTCCATCATGGCTGAGGGATTGAGAGACATGACTCTTTTAGAAGCCAACAATCAATTAACAGCGATAAACACTGCCATTGGCGCATGCAAAGCTAAAGATCTGAAGCGGCTCGAGACAGAATTCCGCCTCGTACAGATCTGCTTTCACATTGTTCTCAGGGATGCGGGGATTAGGAGCGAATTCGATGTGGCTGCATCTTTATGCAAAATACACGATCTCTGCCAGTCATTTCCGGATACTGCAGGACTACTTACCAACACTTACATTGCTATTAAGGCCGTTACCAATGGCCGTCAGCGCTGTGATAGGATGTATGCCCAAGAGTCTGTGAAGGTCTGGTGGACTTGGCCAAAGCACATCACTGGAGATCTCAGATATTGCAAGTTCGGACATCCATACTCAGGTAAGAAGTGGCACAATTGCCCTGAATGTGGTAACAAGGTCGAGAAACCACAGGAGATGGAATGTACTAGCTTTCTCAAGGAGAAGGATTTCGTGGCTGCGATGCGCGCAATGGCCAAAAGCACCAAGTCATGGAGGGTGTAAGATATGCTAGATAAAGAGCATATTCTCGAACATACCAAGAAATGCAGAAAAATGACATAGATTAACGCGCAGAAGAGCCTGGGAGAAGGAAGACACTGGATTGAACCACTGCGGATAGGGGAGGAGATAAAACAGCGAGGGCGTGGAGGGTTTGGACATAGCGCTATTTGTTGATCTTTTCTTTTGTGATACTCAAGCTCAGGCAGATTCGCTTTACCTACATCATGCGCAAGTGAAATCTTTCTCTTTGATGAATATCCTAAAGAGGTTAGCAGATCCCCCGTTGGTGACATATATACACTTTACCCGAGATCGCTTAACGCGGTCGAGATCGCACTCTTCGATTCAATACGCGTAAGTGATTTCGATTATCTTGTTTAGCTATAAGTATTCCTGCATCATTGAAAGCTAGTTTCATCATAAGTTTCTCCAAGGGGAAGTCTTGACGTCTGTCTTAACGTATGATCATCACGCCAACCTGCGATTTCTTGGCACAACCAGATCCCTTTCCGCTTCCCCATCCACTAGACTCCATTTTCAAATATCGATGATGCTACTCCCCATTTAGGGTATTAATTATCAGCGCGCCACAAAAGACTGACTAGATTTCTTTACATGCCACTAGAAGTTTCCATTGCTGAGAATGGATAGGTGAATACAACATTTCTATGTTAGAGACATGTCGAAGTTCCTAATACACTGTTCTTTACGCTGTATTGCAGGGGCATCCTTACCGGGGCGCTAATAATTATCACGTTTGGATACTATGGTATTTGACTATGGTGTTTTGATACTCGGATCAATATCTGTACGACTGAATGACTCTATGACAACGTCGGGATGAACGTACTAGGAAGTGACGCCATCTACGAAATGAACGTTGGCGTCGTGATCCATAATCTGGGGCTGAAGGGGTTGGTCTATGAGATCATGGTCTTGACTGACGAAGCTTGAAGGTGTCATCAGCAGAACCCTTGGTGAAGACAGACGAGTACAAGAAGGGGACGTGGTCTGCTTCTTAAAATTTATCCTAGCATTTCAGAATATATCATCCAATCCACACCAGACTCGCATCCGCCGTACAAGCCAATCAGACCAGCAAATCAAATAACATTGCCCACCCTCACCATGCCTTCAGCCGACGAGCAATATGAACAACAAAATGATATGACCGGCGGCGACGTCCCATCCGGAGACGCAGTCGACAACGACTACAAGAGCCGTACTGGCCAGTCTCATATCCCCGTCCAGAGCGATCAGGCTCCTGTCGAGAAGCCCATAGACCCCAATACCGCCGACTCTGACGAGCAATTGGGTATTTCCTTCTCTTCCTCTAACTTTTCACTCTAGCAACAATCATTGACCTGCAATAGCGAGAGATGACAATGAGGCCATTGACGAGAGCAACATCATTAGCGGACGCACGAGGGGCGCAAAGGTCAGCGGCGGCTACAAAGAGCCTGGAGACGAGGAGGGTCTGCCCGGACCAGAGGATGGTACATCGAATACTTATTAGGTGTATGTAAGGAAACAGCGAGGGCAACAAAATTAGGAAATAGTGGTTGGGAATGATGTGTTGTCGGGATTGTTATTGCATACTGGCTAGCATAATGTTTGAACCAGCAACGTTGGTGCAGGATTTGTTGTCCTAATGCGCCTCTTTGTAATCCATAATCTTGTTAACTTTTTTGTTTCTTACCAACGTTAATCACGAACACTAAATTAACAGCATATGTACTCACGCCGGGTGGGTATGGTTATCACAATTGTGCCATCTTCCGTTTATTTGGTTTATACTTCAGCATTTCGAGCGTCAATCTACGAGCAACTCGTTGCCATGATCACATCCTCTACCATCCTTATCTTTGAGTCAGCAATGACAACTGTCCAAGATGAAAAGTGTTAATTTTAGATCCCAATCCATAGAAGCCTCAACCTTAGGCGCTTGGGATTCTCCAAGCAGAACCCCTGTCGTCGACACAACCAATCATCACAAAGCGCCAACCCGCATCTCAAAATAGGCGCCGAGCATACTGCATTAGCTCCCTTCTATGTCTTCCTGATCAAGTCAGCAACAGTACCACCGTTGGTGAGATACATTTATAGATATCTTCAATATGTTAGGCCAGGCACGGCGAGCATGGATTTGGCACCTGGTGGGGGAATTGGCCCGCTTGTGGGTTGGTGGGTAAATATCCTACATGTCAGCGCATGGTTATTTCGTATCTTTCTTGTCTACTGTCTCTCATACTGTACGACGTGAGCTCCTTCAGGCTCCTGCAGCAAAGCTGCTCCAGTACCGGGAGCGAAGTGTTTGTTAGTATGTATAGCATTCTTTACTGCCCCAAACAGTACACGACCTTGGATCTTGTATATATCTAATACCTATTCTCCTGTCCTCGTTGCGTGACATTTAGGGAGCTCTTCAACCTTTCCTGGCCATGTCGAACCTCCGCAAGAGTCAGCCAGGGCGCAAGCTCAGCACTCGCTATACCACTAAACCCCCAGCAGGGCTACCAGAGTTTGAGATGATTGTGCCGCCAGCCAAGACGAAAAACGGGTTCGTGATTCAAATCACTGAACACCCAGAAGGTCGCCCTTTCACCTCCGAGTCAACGATAAGCCGTCCTTCACAGGAAACCGGTACAACTCATGCTCCAGCTTCAGTCCCCAGACAGAAGCCGCAGCCTCCTCTACTCGCCCTTGCAATACCTCCTAAAGCGCACATCAAACAGAGTCAGAAGCCGCCATTATTCCCAGGTCAACTACCTCCCCCTCCACCAACTCCTCCACCTTCGCAAATCCAAGCGCAAACCCAAGCACGAAACCGTGCTCCTTCACCAGCCGATATACCACTACCTCGCTCCAGCACGAACACACCAGATCTGGTTCGAAGCAACAGCGACCCTAAACCATCGACAGTGGTCTCACCGGTCATGCGATCAATGTTCCCCAAATATGACCCTAGTCGCCCTCTGAATCGACAAAGCTACTATCCCGATACCGAAGCAGTACCGGGTCTTGCAACTGCTATGGCTGTAGCAGGAACCTCAAACAATCCTTTCAGGCAGCAAATGAACGGAAGGAGCATGACTTACCCAAAGGCAAGCTTGGACCTGGAAAGGAAAAAGACGCCTGAGGTCAAAGACACACCGCTTCACATGGTGGAAAATGCGGAGCATGAAGCTACGCTATCGAAGCCCGAAGAGCTCCTCGAGTTATGGAATATTGCAAACGGGCAAGCTGCCAGTGAAGAAGCCCCGACCAAATATTACTTTGAATTAAGTTGGTAAGTAAGGACGCGTCTTGTCTCGAGCTGACTGCTAACCAACTCGTAGCGACGATCTTACAATTGGCCGAGAAATAATAACCTTCAACTCTTCTACCACAGATCCCATCTACACCCTCGAAGCCTCACATACCAATATGTCAATCTCTCGCATTCATCCAGTGAATCCCACCCCAGTCATTCAGATCTGCGGTTCCGTACTCTCCCAACCGACAGCAGTCGATCCCCTCGTCACCTGGGTCTTTCCCAAACTCGCGGGCCTCATGGCTCTTGATCAATCCTCCAATGTCGCAGTCACCCACAAGCTCGACCGCCAAGCAAGCGCTGAGCTTCAGAATGAAGCTATCCAGCGCGCCCAAGAACAAGATGCTAGCATGCTCCTATGGGATGACTCAAGTACCAAATACTGCCTCATGCACCCCACCCTCCTTGACAACTCGGCCACGACCTTCCCAATAACCATAATACCCAATTCCTCCAGTCCCCAAAGAATCACCATCTTCGCGCCCGTGACTAATGAACCCCTACTCGACCTCTCAATCCAGACCCTGACTCTTACCATCCATGCCAGAGCCATTACCGCCCTGCCCTCCTTCTACGTTATGGACACCCTCATGGCTACACTACTCACACTTCTACTCCACCTCCACCGCTCCTGTGCCAATCCTACCGTCTCCCAGACTGTCTCTGCGCCTGTAACGCCCATATTTCCACCTCCTCCCAAGCTGGCAGACATGGATTCTCGCTCGTCTCTGCGAGGTAAACGAGGGAACTCCCGCCTGTCGATGTTTCGGTCAACTAAATCTGTCAAATCGGTCAAGTCAGCTCGATCTATGCATTCAGTGTCAGTCTATGAGCAGGACATAGAACTCCAATCTCTTCCGCCAATGCGCGGCTCATCGGAAGCCGTCCAGCTGGGTAATAAGCACGCGCCAGTGAAACAGATCTTCTCGACAGAGGACGAGAGTCTGCCAAAGACGACGCGAGCCGTGTTGAAGCTTATATATTGGATTTTCGAAGTCATTTTCTGGTTTACGAATGTAATTGTGCAATTGCTTGCAGCAGTTGTGGTGGGAGCGGGAAAATTGGTTTCGAGGTTGTGAATATGACAGGATGTCGTATTTTGAATCGATAGAGGACATTATTCCTACGTATCTACGGGTCTGGAGTTTGGTAAGGTACGTAATGGGTCTTTGTGCGCCGTTGGAGAAAAAGGGATCATCATGACACGATTATGCTGGGCTACGGGGTATTTGAGGTTTATCCTTCTATCATGTATCTGTAATACCTATGATTCATCTTTCAACAAACGAAGTACAAGTGACATACATACTTGGCCATGACAACCCCGGTTAAATCGCGGCAGTTGGTGTAAACATCAGGCTGCAAGGCAACAATAGGTACCCGAGTCGATGCTGTACTCGATACGGCTAAGCTCGATGACAATGCATAGAAAATGCAAGCCTCAATTCAGCTGCGCAAATCATCATAAAGCTTTCGCAAGCTTGAAGGCGCACTGAGTCACGCACGTGACTTACGCAAGCCGGGATGCCTACAAATAATCTCTGCCCCGCGATACACAACTTCTCTTTTTCACGCTTCTTCCTCAGAGCCGGCCGAACACACCACCACGGGCAATCTACAACAGATTCTCGTGCGCAGAGTCGCCTCAGGATATCCTCTTGAATCTTCGATCGATCTTCCTCGATTGAAGACTTTGAGGAGGACGGTCCTGAGAAAAGACTTCCGAAGGTCTCCCCACATGCAACGTGCGTGCGAAGCGTCATTTTCAATTACAGTATAAGCAAACAGTCCACTCCTTGCTTTATTACTTTTGTCTCTCTTTCATCAGCTTCTTCGCTTCTTAATTGGTGTTTTGCGCAAATCGATCTTTGATAATTGATACCTACGGTTACTCGGACGAGATCAACATGTTTCGCTCTTTCCATTCGAGGGATCGAGCGGGCAAGGCGGTTAAGCCGAGCAAGAAGTCGTTCCGCGAGCATACGAAGTTGAAGTTGCAGCAGAAGCTGGATAGTCCGGGTTCTGGGAGGTGAGGCAATCCGCCCTGGTGGGTTTTGTGGGAGGGAGGACGAGAGCTGATGGTGTCTCTCATACTATAGCACCCTGATCAGCCCCATTGTCACCTTGACAGTTGGTCCTGATCAACGCGTGTTCGCTGCCCACGAGGACGTCCTTTGTCTATCACCCTTCTTTGCAATCAACCTCAGAGGCCAGTTCTATGAGGGTGCTCCAAAGAAGGTGGATTTGCCTGATGAGTATGCCGTTAAATATGCGCTCTAAGAAGACATCTTGCTAACTTCTCTTCAGAGTGCCTGAGATCTTTTCCTGCGTCCTCGAATACCTCTACAAGGGAGACTACTACCCACGCCTGTTAAACAACAAGCGTCAGAACACCTGGGAGCTCGAGGATGCTCATGACCCGCAGAAATTTGGTGGTCGCGGATCCGTCGAGTCTACAATCTTTCATCCCTGGGTGGGTGGTGACTTACTCAAAGACACCGCTGTCTACTGCACTGCCGAGAAATTCGGCTTGGAGGAATTGAAGCGTCTTGCTCTTCGCAAGCAAGGCCTCCAGTCCGGAATCCCTGTCGAAGTGATCTTGCGATCAGCTCGCTTTGCATACGAAAACACCCCGGACACGGACAACCGGCTCCGTGCTCATTACCTAGCTCTGATTATCAGGAGTCGCAAGATTTTCAAGAGGAGCGGAACCATGCAGACGGAGATGGAGATTGGTGGAAGCAGATTGTGAGTCAATTACCTTACTCTGCATACATCCTACCCAACCAACAATAAGCTAACGATATCTCGTCAGGTTTTTTGATCTGTTCGTCGCGATGTGCCAACATGTGGATGATATTGTGGATATCGCCAACAAGTCGTCTCCCCGTACCATCTAGCAGCAACATAGCGGCCCCCATCGCGTCAATCAGACCTAAGTCCTTGGATCAACGAGATGGAGCACAAAATCAGATTGGAATCAGCAATACAATACGAAAGGGAAATTTCCACTCTCCTACAGACTGTCCTTGCGCTATCAGACCGAGAGAATCTCCCCTGAGGATACAGCCGGCGAGCTGGGCGTTCGTTTGGTTTTCCAACAACACCGCTCTTTAACTCCCTTCTTACCAGACAATCGAGGTCGGCCAACCCGTTTTGCTTTGCGGCAGATGTCTGTTTCCTAACAGTCAAACAACGCATTTACGATTTCAATCAACCCCCATTTGCGCGCCTTATCGCCTTGCTTACGGACCTCTCTAACTTCCCTTCACTGGGATGTCAGAAGGCCTGAAACAAACAACCAGCACCTAATCCACCCAATCTCCACGCTCCATGACTTTCCTTCCCGTAACGGCCTCTCAATCCCACATTATACAAATCGAGCCCCTGCGACTCCATCGCAGATTTCCTTTGTCTGTTGTGCTTTTGTGGGACTAGTGGGGGATTTTGTTCACTCTGCATGGTTTCACTAGCTGATGCGCGTTGCCTTCCTCTTGAAGCCTTTGGTGCAGAGGGAGTGGTGTGCATTGGTTGCTGCTCTACGGAACGGCCTTTTTGTTACGTTGTGATTGGTATGATGAGTATACAATAGGAATTGAGAGACTTGGCCACCTCACTTCAGATGTCCTGATGCGTGAACTGTGATATGTGAATGCGTAGGCTAACTTCTGCTCCATAGTCTTCGCAGGAGCTCTAAAGTAAATGTTGTGGTAGATGTCTGCTACAGAGCAGGCATCCTTCGTTCTGCATCATTTCCACTCAATCGTTGAATAGATGAAACCAAAAGCCTGTCTGCCGCAAGAAAATCTAATCTCAAAGTCCAAGCAGAATAGCTTCAGTGGAGCCTCTTGACCGCTAAACAGCCTTTCTCTCCACCATATGTCATGTCAAAGCTATACCCAATATTCTGTCCAACTGCACGTAAAAGTGCTCAGACTGGCAAGTCGCCGCAAGAGGATCTCCAAATCAAAGCAAAACAGCCTCTTGCCCGATAACTAGGCCTTCTTTCCAATCAAATTCACACCAAGTGCCAGCCATTTGTTTCATTCAAATTGTTTCCATCTCTAGTTATTTGTCTGCTCCTGCAGAATTCTCGTCATCCTCCACCGTAGCCCTGTAATCGCACTTCCTCAGCGCCATCTTAATCATCTCCTGCTCTTCCCGACCAATTCCCTCTTCTTTTTCGCCATCTAGTTCGTTGGCATCGGGTGGGTCAGCAGCAGCGCCTTGCTTTCTTACCTTCTCCAATATAGCATCGTTCTCCGCCAAGAATTCCTCGATTATCGGAAGGTCGGGCGTAAGGGTATATTTCTTAGTAGAAGAGTCTTTAGTGATTTTGATATCAGTCGCATCACGCTCAGCAGCCTCTTTCACGCCGAGATCCTCCTCTTTATCCTCCTTGATGATAGTGGGAGACGTAGGCTCAATTTTAACGTTACCGAACAAGTCCCCATCTTCCGTTTTCCCCTTAGATGCAGGTGCCCCAGCCAACAATCCAAAAACTCCTCTCGCTAGCTCCTCATCCCCTTTCATGGCTTCACTCAACTTGCTATTCTCCTCCTCCACCATCGTCCAGAAATGCTCCGCCAAGTACTCCACTAAATACCTCCTCATATCTTCTCTCGCTTCCTTAAAAACAAGATCGACCACGTCTAAAATAGCATAGGGCTGATGCGGTACGTTCTTCGCCAGCGCCTTCAACTTGCGGAACGCTAGGTCCTGCAGACCTGGGAGTTCGAGAGTGCGAGCCATGTCATAGATGACAGCGCAGCGGACGACTTCTTCCCCGGCTTCACGACCAGTGAGATTGACCTCTAGACGAACCCATTCGGTGCCTTCGTCCAGGATATTGGGATCGTATTCGCCGCGTTCGAGATATTGGGCGACAGGGAGGAAGTCGTCTTTGTCTAGACGGGAGAGGACGGGGGACATGGCGTAGTACCCGTTTTCGGGACGATGAGATACCATATGTGAGAGGAGGGGGCTCGCGTCTAGACCACAGCGTCTCACTCCGAATTTTGTGTGAGGATTGCCGACGTAGATCATGACTCTGCTTGGGCTCAAGGAAATGGTCAGTCAATGGTGGTAGTAATGTCTGAAATGACTTACTCAGGAGGAAGATTCTTCAAGGGACCTGGAATGGGCGTGGCCCGGTTCATAGACCTCCGCGTCGAACTCAGTCTCTGTGTGGCGCCTCTGACTGGAGTAGATGGCCGCATAGAGAAGCGACCGATACCGTCCAACTTGCTCTTTTTCCTGGGTTGCTCTGATTCAGAAGACACGAGATCATTGGATCCATCAACCCTGTCTATGCCGGTTAGGGATGATGAATCACTTAATTCTTGCTTGATCTTGGGCTGGACGAGGAGTTCTTCGCTCTCTTCATCGTCTACTTCTTCCTTTCTGTAACCCGGAGGATACTTGAACTTTGAAGTGCCTTTGCGCTTGATTCTCTCGACGCCAGCAATATCTGTCGGAACCTTTGAGCCACCTCGCTCAAGGCGTTGCTGACGAATTTTCGCTTTAAGCACCGACAGGGGGTCTTCAATCGAGTCAAGACGGAGGGCTTCCTGCCAACCTTCTGCAAGCGACGAATTTGGTGTTGAGACTTGGATGACTTGTCCCATATCCTTGTCGAATGGTTCCAACGACTTCCACGGGGCCCAAGTGCTTGTTGATTAGTCAGCTCTGGGCTCAAAGCAAGAGACAATACTACCCACAACTTAAATCTCCCCAGAACAATCGCAGGATAGCATCTCTGATCGATGTTCGGACCACCTGGCTTGAACTCCTCCCGCCACGTACCATCAGCACGACGAGCATTGAAGGGCCTGACTTTCCCCTTGAAGAATGTATCAACAATCTCCTCGTCACAGATTACCACAGGCCAATCTTCACCATCCCTCTTGACGGTCCAGAGCTCTCCAGTCACAGCCTCATCTTGCTCCTGGCTTGGAGATATCTGCCCAAGAGCAGTTTGTGAGGATAATGGCTTCGCAGTGCTAAACGCCATGGTCTCAAAGGTTGGAGCGAGGTGAGCAAAGTCGGAGATGAGGGATTAGGTTAAGGAATTGACCATGTCACTTAAGAGTTACCAGCGAGTTGAAGACATATACCCTGCAATTTCCGTAGAAACATCAGTAAACTAACGTGACGATGTTCTCAGTTCCTGTAGGAGAAATGGAGGAGAAAACATCTAGAGATGATCACGCCTTCCGACACCCTAATAAGACCAAGATGTTGTGAATCTCAGACCTTGAATTTCGTGAAGGATCAGGATTCCGAAGAAACCTGTGATCTAAAGAGGACTATGACACATGACTTAGCGTAGATCGAACGAATGTGAATGATGGGCCACAACAAGGGAATTGAATCCGAACTCCTCAAATAATGGTGGATGAGTGAGATAGATCTTTACTATCCCATTGTAGAGTTGGTTAGGAAACGGTGACTGCTGATTGAGGGGTTCGGATATGTTTAAAACAGGCGCAGAATCTTGCAGGTAGGGGGGATATGCAGAATGTTATATTTTGGGTACTCGGAAGGTCGAGCGCAAGAGTGAGGCTTTCAAGGCGCCAAAATTACTGCTGAGTGAGAACAAACGCTTTGCCTTTGATTTTGAACACAGTATTTTTGAACACAGTATGCAAGTGCCTAAGATCCCACAGAACAGGAAAAGAAGGACAGCTCCCCTAGTCTGACAACCAAACCACGGTCCAAGGAGTGACAAACGATCAGCATATTAAGCTAGTCTCCCATGAGCTTGACCACGCTGGATTGAATGACTTTCTATTGCTCTTACCAATTGACAATTTCATTGGTATCCTGTCAAGTCTGCTTGCTTAGCGCGTAAGCTGCCTGAGGTATCACTAGCGTCTTTGACGCTCGCGTTCCACTTTTGAAGCCACTCGGTCCCGCGATTCGTGTAATCTGCTTTGGAACAGGAAAATATTCACGGACAAAGATGAGACATAGGTAAACGTGGCAGGTATCATCCTCCAGTCCTGTGTGGGATCAAAGTACTTGTATACGTATTGGCCAGTAATGAAACGGCCGAGAATTACCCATAGGACGTATACAATGCATAGAATGATGACATTCTTCACATGGGTTCCCAGCGGCTATAGGCGTCAGCAAACATTCTCCTAGGCAGGCTTCATATTACCTTCTGCACGTGTACACTACTCAGTACCATCACCTCTATAATGGCGACTATTGAATTGACAATGGTGAAATTGGCAATCACAAAGCATTGTAGAAACCTGGGCCAAAGTAGAGGATCTGGCTGGAAGTCCACCGGCAACAGGTATAAACAATAGGTTGTGGTGACCACGAGTGGAAAAATGGTTGCCGCGGAGTAGAATAGCGAGAATGCGAGGCGTCTTTTGGAGTCGGCACCTGTATTCTTGGGAATGGAGAATGCGTTCTGCAAGTACGCAAGGACCCTGCCTTTGGCCTGTTCACGCGGAGGTGACTGAGAGTGAGCTTCCACGAGGTGGTCAAACGTCCAGATCTGCGATGAAACGTGAGTAGTGGATATAGACCTAAGACGTTGCATGAGCACCATACCGCGGTAATCCAGTAGTATACAATCTGGATTGTGAGGCTAATTGTGCTGCCGTAGAAGGGAAAAAGCTTTGCATGCCTCCTATGCGCGGGTCGACACTCATAGAGAATGGCCAAGGCGAGAATGGCAGTCAGGTAAAGGGCGAAAAAGCTTCTTGCGAAGAAAAGGGACCTTTGGCCTATACAATACCAGGGCGAATGGCAGACAAGCTGGAAGATGGAGTGCTGATGAGAAGATCTATTCTGCCGAGGCAGGAGGGGTTCCCTTTCTGCCATTGTTTCAGACCTAGGCAGCTGCCTGTTGAGGTCACAATGTTCAAGGCAGTGCTCTTCAGAATTCAACAATGAGTCTAGGAAGCCGGAATGATGTACGACGTAGAATGACCGTGATTCTGCTAGGTGGAAATGCTTGTGAAACGATACGGCCATGAAAGATGCTCATAGAAGAGGAGGACAAGGAATAAAGGGCAAATTTGCAGAGACAGGAGGTTGTATTAGGAAATCAATGCTACGGAGGGAGTGGCGATGGCGAAGGCGCTGCCGCTACTTTGTCCAATCGTGCGAAACAGTTGTCGGGTATGGTCAAACGTTTTTAGGATCAGTTTTTCCAGCCAGTTCATCCTGGAATTATTCTGAGCCACAATTTTGATACTACCGAGGAATATTGAAGTGTGAGTGGTGAAAAGCGTGCTATTTAAATGCCAAGCCTCTTCAGCCTTACGAACAGCTGCAACGTTGCCAGAGCTTGTTTGTGCAAGCCGCTACAACCACGGCAACGAAGGCTAGGTAACGACGAGATCTGCTTCTACCTACTCTATAACCCACAGGGCGTTAGTCCAGCTTCAATTTCCTAATTGTTCTCGCGGTCAATCCGCCACAATGTTCACCGCCCTTTCATCTCTCCAACCCCGACAATTCCTCACCCAAATACTCAACTTCGCTCTCGTGCTCTCCACAGCATTTATGCTATGGAAAGGGCTCTCAGTCGCTACTGATTCTCCCTCTCCTATCGTCGTCGTACTATCTGGGAGTATGGAGCCTGCTTTTCAGAGAGGAGATTTGTTGTTTCTGTGGAACAGGGGAATGGATACGCAAATTGGAGAGGTGGTGGTTTATAACGTCAAGGGAAAAGATATTCCGATTGTGCATCGTGTTGTGAGGAGGTTCGGAGGAGGGTGAGTCTACTATATCTGGAGGGGATTGTCTCGAGGATGGAAGCTGATTTGTGACCGTGCATAGAGATCAGCCATTGAGGCTACTTACGAAGGGGGACAACAATTTGGCTGATGATACGGAACTGTATGCTCGGGACCAAGATTATCTGGAGAGGCCACAAGATATTATCGGAAGTGTGGTGGGATATGTGCCCATTGTGGGGTATGTAACTATACTGTTGTCGGAACATCCGTGGCTGAAGACAGTTATGTTGGGGTTAATGGGCGTTATGGTTGTTTTACAAAGGGAATAGAGGAACACCATAATTTCGGACATATGGAAAAACCGTATACCTTACATTTCGCTTTGCCTATCTTCTTGAATTTCTTGTCTGTGTTTTGTTGCCTTTCCAAAAGTCTAAAAAGTCCTCTCTGAGGGTTTTGTATTGCTTTCATCACGAGAATTCTTCTTTCCGAGTATTGCTAAGTCTACTATGCTCCGCATTATGCTTGAGCTAACTGCAAAGTCCCTTAAACACCGAACTATGTCAACGCAGATATTGACCTCTGATGCTCTGTTTGTAAAAGATTGGTTGCAAACGAAGTGCTGATCGACTAGACTGTTAACAAACGCTCTCAGAACGGCACAAAGTCATTGTATATCACTCTGTAACGCCCCATTATCAGCTCAGAAACTAAAATTGGTATTTCACCATCAGCTTACTCCCTCCCCAAGTTGGGGCTTCGATCCGACCGCAACGCCTGCCCCCTTGAGCTTTCCGGTCGGCAGAGTCGAGAATGACACTTTCCGCGGAAAGCCATCCGGCCTGCTTATGTTCGATCTGGAAGATGCAGTAGCTTTCGAGGTGTTCAAGAATGGCCTTTACAGAAGGCGTTTTAGTTTTAGATGAATTGTTATGGCGGCATGTGAGTGTCACACTAACTAGATGACGCTGTGGATACTCTGGAATTTAACCTTGCGTATTTCTATAAACATATTTTTTACCCCAGAGTGAAGGTATACCATGAAAGGGCCTTATAAGTTTCGTGTATTAGTTTTGAATTGCTCTGGAGGCCACTTCAAGAGTGAGGTGTCCTTGTGTGTTAGTTTTCTAGTACAGAGACCGACACGAAAAGTCTTGATTTATGTGGC
>QKZZ01001234.1:0-17174 GCA_003521265.1 Cetradonia linearis
CCCGTAAGAACCAACCCTAGACCACCTTAGGTCTTAACACCTTAGGGTGGATAAGAATAATCGATCACCCCGCCCTTGGCAAAGCCATCAAAATTGTGAACACCATATAAATCTGTATATAACTCGCAATCTAGACTGCTTACAACGGCCAAAATATCTAAGTGACAAAAATGAAGTTCTGTATAACTACTGATTAAAAAAAGCTTGGTATTATAAAGCTACAACGCGGTCATTTAACCATCCAAAGTAATCACGTCTCGGAACCTTTGAGGCATAGTATCTACTATCCTATTGATGCTCTCATAGTCGTATTTCTCCCATCCTTCCAATATAAACTCCTTGAGATGCTTGTCGTTATAGTGAGGCACTTGTCTCGTCGTGCATTTTGGTCCTGACCACATCTGATTAATAATTGAGAGGTCTGGGCTGTGTATTGCGTTGGCATAATATTGACAGCCATTATCCTTCTTCCAAATCGCCCTGTCAAAAATGACTGCCAACATAGTTATTTCTAGCTTCCTAGATACCAGAAAATAGATATTCCCAGTTATTAGAAAATATAGGATTTAGATTATTTTAGTATATAACGCGTACTATATAATACTAGTAGTACTTAGATTTATGCGATATAAAAGCGGATTTTGAGGTACCTTAGAAGCTTATTTCTTAATATATGCCTACAAGATTGCTATATAGAAACGGCTAATTATAAGCGCTGGTGGTCTTGGCGACTTTGCCGCTCAGGCCCGCTGCGCGGATTTCCCTGTTTCGGCTTAGAACCCCCCTAAGATGTGGCCTAGCTATTGGGGGGTCAGGGCCCGTTTAGGGTTTCCACCACTGTTCATAGAAATAGTATACTAAACATCAACATAGGCTGTCGACTCCCGGGAGATGTCAAATCAGCTGCAGATCTATGGGACCTACTGAAAGAAGGAAAGTCCGGACACGGAAAAGTTCCCAAAGAGCGCTGGAACATCGACGCTTTCCACCATGAAGATGGAGGGGAGAAAATCGGTAGCATGAGCATGGTATGTAATACTTGGCCCCTCATCATGACGTTTCGGTACCCTTTTTTGAATCGAGATATTTTTCTGGACTTGGAATACTTTCCTTGCTCAACATACTCTTTTGAGGTGTCATGACCGGCTCGAAATGGCAACGCTGACCTTCAATACCACAATAGGATAGCGCCTACTTCATTCATGAAGATCTACGTAAATTCGAGAACAGCTTGGAGCGATTTTACGCGGCCAGACAGCCTCACAGCCACGGGTATCTTATTATTGTTTCCAGAAAGTCATTATCATTGATCTAATCGTACAAAATGTGACGCTGTTTCCTCATGCTACCTGCTGCCCACTCAATCTCCCCCCAAACGCCGCCCCTGTCCTCGAGGACCCCACGCACTCGAGAATCCAAACCCGCTCGACGTTCCACGATCAGGCGCTAGAGTTGCTTGTCTAAAAGCTGTCCCATAGCCTCTGTGTTGAAAGCCTGGGCGGTCAGCTCCGAACCACCGTTTGACAATCGTAGGTGTGATGATGTAGTTTCTACCGCCACCAAATGTTGGCCAAATGCGAGTGAGAAAGTCATAGAGATGGGCTGCCACAATTCCCGTAGCTTGATTCATCGCTGCACCTGGTCCAGCCATGACGAACGTCATTAGGAGC
The DNA here is from genome assembly GCA_003521265.1 of Cetradonia linearis. NCBI lineage: Eukaryota > Fungi > Ascomycota > Lecanoromycetes > Lecanorales > Cladoniaceae > Cetradonia > Cetradonia linearis. Next base: position 1,671 of record QKZZ01001234.1, read on the forward strand.
ATAGCCCATGGGAGCCAGACAACGTTGAAAGTGATGATAAAGAACGAGACCTTTCTGCCTTTATTGGCTTGGGCGTAGGTGTACGCAATTCCAAGGATGAGAGCTACTAATATTAGTGTATGACTAGAAATGGAAAACAACCTCATTTACCTTGTGTAAAGATCACCCCACCTAATATACCTCCCGCCGTAGCCTTTGAATTGTCAGCAGTACTCTCTCAGGAACAGGGTCGCAGTGTAAGACTACCGCAGCTTCGCAAAGGATGTAAAGCACCTAAGATGTGCAACATAGATTTTGACTTTTATATGTAGGAAGCGAAAACCACCAAACGTAAAATGTCCGAAGATCACATTGGCTATTCTCAAATGACACTTCCACCATGTTCGCACCGCACGTAGGCCCTTAAAGATTGATTGCGAATGATGGACCCACGTGAAATGCAAAGGCAATCTCCCTCATCTCCAGGAACCGCTTCAGCTAGAAATGGCTGGGCGGGCAGATATGTGAGGTGCTTCGTGAAAATAAATTATAGACCAATGCAGCTGATGAAGTTGAGAAAAATACGAGTGCAGATACAACGCTTGGAGGGAAATTGATTAGACTTACCAGGACTACTACGCAAAGAAAGATGATGTAGGTGAAAAAGTCTCCAGGCTCAGAGAATCGGCCAGAAGCTTTTTCGAGGCCGCTTGAATACGTCCATACTAAGCAACGTAAGCATCTGATATCTCCAGGATCAGATGGCTACTTACAGAAATATGTGTCAAACAGTATGCTCAGTTGAGGACCCGTCAAGAAAAAGCACGTCCCAAATCGCCATATCTCTGGCAAGGGAAATTTGAAGATCCATGGCAAGTTGAAAATGATACGGGTGCCATTAAGCAGTCCACCATAGACGAGTATCGATTGTACAGCTGTCAAAGCTGTCAGAGTCCTACCACATCAGCATCAGAACGGCTGCCATTTGTTACGCGCGAGAAGAACGCCATAGAGGTAGTGAGATGTACCTTGACACTGGAGGAGCAGCCCAAAATGCATCCATTTCTGAGATTTGGTTTGACAGAAGATATTGAGACGTTGTTGGTCGAGAAAAGCCTTGGAAATAAAAGTATTTGAGAGTCGTGGCTTTTTCATGCCCGTAAGGCTGAAACATGCTAGCGCTAGTGATCTAGCCTACGCCGATCCTAGAATCATAGAATTACGGTTGATCCTATGCATGTATAACTTGTATAGCTTGTATTACATAAGGCTAAAGCATCCTGGCTAAACATGTTTGTCATGGACCACGGCACATCAACGCCTACATGGTAGTTATTCACTTCAACTTTCGAAGCCCCGAGTATCTTCCATATTACATGGTATGAGTTACATTCATCCAGTAACTGCCCCCCTGCCTTTTCCTGCAACTCTTCCCCAAACGCTCTCAAATCCTCCCCATGCCGCATCGACGATGCCAGTAGCTCTATCCAGAATACCAGCACCTTTCTCCACCATCACTGTCTCTTCTGCTCCCGCAGAAGATAAGTCTTCTAAAGGTCTCTCACCGGCACTTGTATCATTATTGTTCCTAGAACCTGTCATATTAGGACCAGCGGCAGCCCCAAACCCAGCTTCAAATTCGAAGTTACTGCTGTAGACAACAGCTGCGAAGCCTTCCAGCTCGCTGACACTCTCCATAGCTTGCACATATTCGTTGGGCACTCCTCGTCCTATGTTATGAGCTTCTCTGACCATGACAGCCAGGATGATGGGGAGTTTCACTGAAGCAGTCGCAGGGTCGGCATCTGTCACTTCTGTTATTCTTTCTGAAGGCAATGATTCTAATGTGAGGGGAGGAAGCTTATAAGCTTCTGAACGAAGCTTCTTGTCAGCAAGTTGTAAAAAGGTAGAATCAAGAAGGACTGTGAGGACATGTGTGAACATGGGAGATTCTATGAGGTCGGCCGTTTCATCCAGAAGGCGCCGGAGAGGTGGAGATATAGCAGAGGTAGGGGGCGGCGGTGAAGCTGGAGGAGAAGGTATAGATGTTGGATCTTGAAGCGTTGGTGGCTGTTGAGGTGGAGGCGGTGGGGTGGTCATGCCAGAGTCTCGGAGGACAGCATCTTCCTGATCACGGGGCGGGAGGACCAACGAGAGCCACTCACGGATCCTGGAACATATAAGCAGAAGGTAAGGGTGTACAAATATCAATAATTTACCTTCGCTCTTCAGGTGTTGCACCTTCAACTTTCTTCCTGACATCGAGAATTAAACCGGATATTCGCTCAAGTGAGATATCTTCTCTTGGATTCAAGGGCCCGAAAACGTCTTTGACCGCTGCTTGGACTCGAGCCATGATATCTCTCCATCCCCTATGCAGTAGCCACCAGCTAAAGGTCAGATATTTGCGGTTAGTCTCGAAGTCATTGCCATAGGTTCGTTCGACGTTGTCATCGTCACGGTTTTCAAGGCTGATTGTAGGATCTTGTGGAGCATGAGAGGCCAGAGCTACCACGCTGGAAAGATAATTTCTTCGACCAAGGAGATTTAGTTGGATCCTGGTCAGTAGGCTCAAGAGGGAGATTGTATATAGTAATGTGAACACGCTTGTGATAGCTACAAGGAGTCAGGCTCTGTATGATAAGAGGAGCAAAGTTTGACGTACAGCTGATCTTGAGTTCGCCCCATAGCTGAGCCTTACTCCTCGCTGGCCTAGGTTCGCCGTTGCCAACGCCTGAATCGGCCATCTGACTGGCATGTACGTAGCTCTCGATTGAGATACTTTTTCCATCCTCATCAACTGCGCTGGGAGTTCCTGACGAAAGATCTGATGGTGCAACCTCGGATGTTCCTGTGCTTCTTTCCAACCTTCGCGCCTTCTTTTGCTGTAACTCATCTAAAATATTCTCCGAGGGTAAAGCCTCTGTTATGTTCTCAGATACTGTGGGCAGCAGTTCCAGCACTGTGATGGTGCAATCTTCCTGGTTTTGCTGGAAACGCCGGCGCAAGCTACTAATTGTCAATGAATGTACAATCTAGGCAGTTCCAAAGGCGCGTACTTCTCCCTAGCTATGCGGTCGCCGGCCATACGCTCCCTCGCGTCTGTAATCTTCGACAGGACATATTGGCCTGCAATGTATCCTATGCCAATGACCCCAAAGCCAATAGCGAAGTTCGTCCTGTTACGCCGAAGCCATTTTCTAGTAGCATCTATCATCACTCTTGCGGGATCGCGGTATGTCACCGCTCAGAGTTCCCTGTCAGGTCACAATTTCCTTAGACGCAAGGCCCACAATAGGAGTTGGTGATGGCAGCGTGAAGTGTGGCTGGTGTGTGACCCGGGAAGGAAGTGTCAGCCGAGGTAACATGTGGGGGTCACCGGCCCTCCCTTTGTCCACACATGCAATCCGTGGCCGATAAGATGGCAAACGCACTCTGGGGGCTCTGACGAGGAGTCAACTATGCCTAGAGAGGCTGAGTTCGGTAATTGAGCTATGGAAGCGCGGAAACCACCGCAGTATATACTGGAAGTGTTCGCTGACCCCACCTGCGTCAAAGATATTGTTCGAGGTACACAAGATCTCCTTGGAGAGAAGCAAGTGCTGACCCTGCAAGGCATTCTACACACAATCTGCTTCCACCGCTACTTCTCGACAATCCGACCTGGACACCTCGAGATCCTTAATTTCACCCTTCCCCTCATTCCAGACCCAGACGTCGAAACTCTCATAGATACGCGCGTTGGGCAGCTAATAAGACAACTAACTTCAACTTCGTCACCTAAGAGCAGCATACGTGGCTCGTTGGTAGTGAAATTTTTCGAAAAAAGGAAGAGGAAGGGTGGTGGCCTGGGATGGTTCGGGAAGGGAGACGAAGAGGTGTGTTGGGAATCGTGGTGCTTAGAAGTGACGCTGGCGACGCCAAAGACAGAGATTGGTAAATATCTCATGCTAGAGGTACATTACAGATTGCTGATACCAAGCCAGAACGAAGCAAAGTCACCAAGGCCATTGGTTCCACATTGCAGAAGACGGCAATGAAAATCATCACTATAGTGAATAGGGATAAGGAGCATATACCCCCGTTAACGACGAGCGACACAAACCTGTTTCCGTTTCATATAGAGGTAATTGTGAGATACATATCTCTTGGGTGTTCTTTCACTAACATATTGTAGTTGAATCCAAGAGTTGAAGGCTGGGGAAGAAGCATCGGAATATACTAAGCCGATGAGTAATATGAAGGGGTGGCCGCATAAGCTTTGGGACTTAGTACAGCATGGTACTTTGTATGAATATTGACTGAGAACGCATAGGGCATGAAAAATGTTTCGTGTTGTATGTCACAATGCATGAAGTAATCATTACTAGCTTCGACGCTGTATCATACAGAAGTGAAAGCTATGGTAGGCACAATCTCTGATCAATGATTCACTGTTTGCTCATCCCGTTCTATAACCACTGAATCATAGTTGTGGACTTAGAAGCCCTATCTCATCCCCTCCCTTTTCATTTATCGGTACAGAGTTTTTGGCTAGCAAGAGAGAATCATTCACATGAAACTCCCTTTTCCACGGGTGCCAAGAGCATACGTCCGAGGTAATTGTATGTAGACGCTTCACATAGCGTGGGGCTTGCCAGCCTGGTCGGCTTGGGAGCGGAGGTTCGCAGCAGCTTGCCCCGACTGAGAGAAAAATCGAGAAAACACTGGCTGGATGAAGGAACGGAAGACGATCTCAGCGCCGCTGTTACGATGCAGTCAGTCATGTGTTCAAGAAGTGTTAGAAGACTCTGGTATCATACCCAGTTTGAGGAAGAGCCATCCACAAGACAAGGACGAATTTGAAAGTATAATAAAAGGCTATTCAAGATTAGAAACAAGCCCAGAAAGGTCTCGCGTGGTATACACACGGAACCAGTAGACAGCGTTTACGGCACTCTCAAACACGGTCAAAAAGGCATAAACCACCCAGTACTGTTCTCTGTCAACACCAATTGTACAGGATCATGCACACCGCCTTTACCAGGCTACACTTACGGTTAACCACTGTACAACGGTTAGCTACATTCGAGTGAGAGCTGAAGGCGGCATACCTGAGTGTCATCAACCTTGCTCGCACTAAACAGCGCATCGAGGGAATAATAACCTGGGATAGCGAAACCGGCAACGTTCACAAGGAATTCGCCGGCGATGTTGAAGAAGACTAGGAAAAAGTAGATTCCGACTAGTCCAAGGAACGCGTAGACCTTAGGTACTGAAGTCTGCTTCTCGAGGTTGTTGAGCATAGGATACTTAGAAAGCTACGACATTTCGAATTAGTGATAGTTTGACGAAGTCATCAAGAGAGTTGAGGAAGCTGTTGTAACCCGTTGATGCGACGTACCTCCTTATCTATCTGGTTGATTTGGTGATGTGTACGGTCTTGGAACGACATCTTGACAGTAGGGAACGGAAGGCTAGAATAGCTTAGGTATATTCAAGGAATTCAATGATGTAGATGTGTTGCGATAGAGAAGTAAGCTGGATGATTCTTGGATAGCTGTTGGATGGAGAACGTTGGTTGGAATTCCGGTGGATGATGTAAATCTAGGCTACTCTAGTTCCGCTAGCGGTTAGTGGATTCCCACCTTTTCTCATTGACCTGGCGACCTATTGTTTACTCGAATACGACCCCAAAAGTCGAACACCACCACAGATTATTCAAGGGTACGCAGTCCCTCGTGGGCTGTTCTCGCCATTATTCGAGATTAAGATTAGTTGTAAGATTAATTGCCGGTCTCCTCTAACTTTCATTCCCAATTGCGCAGGTCCCGACGACCTCCACCCCCCAGCCACCTCCATAAACAAGTCGACCCACTAACCTTCACCTTCACCATCGCTAGAGCTTTACCGTTGCCAGCCAACGCAAGTTGATTCAACATGGATCCCGGGCCTGCTAGAGCACGGTCCAACACGTCAGGCTCCACGACAAGCGGCCACCAACGGCCACTGTCCCGCGCATCCACAACGAGCATAAACAACCCGAGCGCACAACCTGCGCAACCGTATCGTCATGCCTCTGAGTACTCCTACCCACCACCGCCCACCAACGCTACCGTCCAGTATACGCCTGAAGAGATGATCTCACGAGCTGAGCAGCAGTTGACGAATCCTAATCAAGAATATGTAATCGACCCATCGCTCCAGGAGCACCACACTGGATCCCGGGCAACGAGCGTGGAACATGCCTACACGGGAAACCGGGATGGAATGAGACCTATTATGCCACACCCTCAGTCGTTTGAGGGCAAGGATAGTTCGTTCCTTGTGACATTCAATGATGAACAGACGCAAGACGATGGAACAGGCGAAATGAGGACGAAGAAAGGCTCTGCTTCAAGCCTTGCTAATGACCTGGAGCTTCGAAGACTTTTTAAAGAGAACTATCATCGATCCTTGAAAGATGTGGCTTCCTCTGTACTTGCAAACGAAAGAGGACCAAGATCAGAGAAAACTAAACAGATCTTTGCGATGAACTGGTAAGCATTCCCTAGGGACAGCGACCAAAACCCCTATTGTCATCGCTGTCCCTAGAGAATAGCATGTTATGCTCGACTGTATCCTTTGTTAATACATTCATAAAATATGAGCAAGTCGAACAGCCTGAAGACTATATTGACTGACCAATCTGACAGGTTGAATTCAGTCTGTAAAAAGAGCAACAGCTCGGTACCTCGTAACCGAGTTTTCTCTCATTATGCAACCAGGTGTGGTACTGAGAGAGTACCCCCCCTAAACCCAGCTAGCTTTGGGAAGCTCGTTCGAATCATCTTTCCCGGAATCCAGACTCGAAGACTTGGAATGCGCGGCGAATCCAAGTACCATTATGTTGATCTAGCCTTGATCGATGATCCGATGGAGGGTCAAGGTAGCGAGCATTTTATCGAAGGAGGGAGTCTTGAAGCTGGTGAGAATTCGGCTGGTAGAAAGTAAGCATTGTTTCACTCGTCCCTTTATTTACCGTCCAGCTTTCTTTCATAGGCTACTGATTTTCTAACGCGTAATTTCACTACAGATCAAGATCACAACTTCCAGCTGATACTGCTGTCTTTCCTTCCCCAAACATCCCCTTTAACGCCGATTCGGCACATGCCAGCATGTCAAACCCAAAAGCGACCGGATGTTTATATGTCAATCCTGCTCTACCAAACATACAACAGGGCCCCTCGGCTCCTAATATGGTCCGTCGGCAACTCAGATTTCCAGTTTATCAGGAACAGGGCTATAATCAGGACGAGCCCATTGAGCTACCGAGTCTACAACCTCACTTACCTACTGGCACAGACCTCGATGCTGCAAATGCACTGGTGGCTTTGTATCGAACACATTGTATCTCCGTCATTGACTGCTTTCGATTCTGCAAAGAGAAAATGTTCTGGCATCATTTCACTTCTTTCCACGGAACATTGACTGTTCCGGTCCAAAAATTGCTGGCACATCCGGATATTGCGACCTGGATAACGGAGTGTGACTGGCTTATGTACCAGAAGATGATTCGGTTCGTTTCGCCTTTAGCGCTCCAGGTTATGCCACCCAAAGTTATCGATACATTTCGAAATATATCACTCAAGCTTGGCAACCATATCAATCACACCTTCCAGACCCATCCTCAGCATGTACGCGACGCGAAGCTTGGCCCAGCCACGATATTTGCTGGGCTCATTGATCGACTGTTGCGTGTCAATGCTACGGCTCACGCAGCAGCGAATATGCTTACCAACGATGCGAATCGTGACCAGATGTGGCATGATTGGATCTGCTATGTCAGGCCTGTCAGTGTTGTTGAGAGCAGTCTCCCAGGTGGTGGTTACACTCGCACCCTACAGATCCTAACAAACGAAGTTCGCGAGCTTCTGGGGCCTCTTAGGTCCACGTCTTACCAGGGCATGCAACCCATCTACGCAAATGCTACTACCTACAAAGTTGGGCCCAACTACTCTCAGCATGCAAATGGCGAGTTGGATGACAGCTCCACCTCCGGAGTACTGGATCGTTGGACGACGTTCTTGCACTACCTGCCTTCTCGTTTTCCTGCTGTCGACGCGCGCATGCTGCTTCACTGTGTTGGTGAGGTCGGCTCCGCAGCTCTACGCGATATCACTATGGCGCAGGCACTAAGTTTCGGATCGTGGTGGGTAACCAAAGTCTGGGTCGATGAGATGCTGCAATGGCTCGCGGAGAAAGGTGGGTTCTTGGAGCATGTACCAAGCAGCATCGAGATGAGGCCGAAAAAGAGAACTGCGTATGAAGCAGGTTTCAGTATGGATGATAGGGACGACACGTACGGGGCTTCAAGGCTAAGGACTGGTGTAAGTGAGGCCACAGAGGGACCAAGCCGGTATGGAAGTGTTGATCTGAGGAACGGGTCCTATCATGAGCAGAGTCATTTCGAACCCCAGTTGCACAATGGCGTCTATACCGAAACTCCGATTGCTCAGGTGGATGGACCTCCACAGACCAACGATGGAACGCACCATGGGAATAAAGGATTTCCTCAACAAGCGGCAAAGCAATCTGAGCTGGAGCAGTTGGAACAACACGATGACAGTGGCATTGGCATGGAGTTGGAGCTTCCGCCAAACACACCTATACGCAGCCTTGCTGACTATGGAGGCTTCGTGGCCAGTGGCGTTAATGGAGGCTCAGATCCCGCGGACGTGGTTGTATGTTGAGATGGCATCGAAATTTTCCTACCGGGCAGGAGAGCTTGGGAGAAGCAGCACTTTTTTCTTTTTGCATGGGAATGTCCTGCTGGACATATGAGGCACGGCATACCTTACGATCGACATGAAAACGCAAAGCATAAGATGTTGAGGTACCAGAGGCTGTGGAAGGGAAAAAGGGGAGGACTAGTGTTTTTGTTGCGCCTTCGGGATCAGGACTAATGTCCATTGTCATGTTTTTGACGTGGACCACGTTGAGTAGTCAGCACTCAGTGGATGGTCTTAAGGCGCTTTATCTTCTCATCCTTTTATAGGCGGCATTTCTTCACTGTTTCTTATAAATTTTCCTTAAAGCTAGGATACCACAGCGAGGCGCGATTTCGATAGCATGCATGCAGCAGATTTTCATCAATTCGACTCAAATCAACTAGAATACTAAATTACGAGACGAGCACTTCAATCGGGCTTTATATGATGATGGTTATTGATCGTATCTCTTATTACTAAGTAAGATACTTACATGCATGCATGTTTCATGCCTCCAAAGCCCGATTTTGCTGGCTAATGAACTATAATATGGTCTGGGACTGCACTGCATCTACCACTTCTGAAGACAGGGCAGTCAGTCATAAATATGAGCCGAACCAGCACCGCGCTGACACAACTCCATTGACGGCGGCCGCAGACCTTCAATCGTAGCGGATACGTTTTGTCATTTGTAAGATCATTGTTAAGATTTTGCTGTCACATCATTTGAATAGCAGGGAAGAATCTGGGTCCCGCAAAGCCGTGCGCTACGATACTTTGGATATCGATGTTCTGGTCCTTGGATGGGCTCCAGAGTTTTAAGAGGATAAAGCGACCGGATCTGTATCTCTCGTGTTAGTAACTATGAAAGGTAGCTGAAGGAGAGATGGGTAAGAGTTGGAAAACCTACACCGGCGGATCAAACTTGACACTAACGACACTCTTCTCCCTCTGTATGAAAAATCTTGCATGGGGTGGCAATACGGTGTGCGCTTCCGTATCCACGCTGTTGGGACTACGTGGATGCACCACTTCGATCCTACTAGGCTTTGCTCTGCGCCTTCTCCTATGGCGATGACTCGTGGGTAGACCCAACTCTCTGGCCCTCCGCAAAGCTTGATCAAGGTCATCTTCCGATTCTTCGTCTGAAGAAACGACATGGTAGGCGGGATGGAGATGGTCTCTGCGGTAGAGGTCCGCCAGTGTGGCAGCGCTGGATAGTTCTTCTTCGTCGGAGGATGGGGAGTCGCAAGTTGTTGTTACCCTGAAACCAGAAGTCTCTGGCGGTGTGGTGGCCGTGCGTGGAGGAGGAGTAGAGCCATCACCAAGGTCGATAAGGGGGAATGGATTGTTGCTGAAGCTCGTGCTCGTGGTGTCGCTGTTGTGGCGAATGCTACGAGGAATCGAGTTGGACACTGGTGGTGGAATTGTACGATGGTGGTTGGTGTCACGGCGGCGGGAGAGGGGCCGACTTTCGATCATTTCGTCGTAGAAGATCTGGGAGAGCTCGTCGTTACCTTCGTAGGGTTCGTACATTCGGTAGCAAGTCGTGCGAGCAAGAAGATTCGAAGATTCCATAGCAACGAAGATCATGCCTTCTTGAATGCTGTCATAAGTGCGTTAGCTTAGTGACAGCTTGAGCTTGTGGAAAGGCTCACGGTGCAGTGAAGCCCCGCTCAGGAGCTTTTATAACCAGCTTTTTTAGAGAAAAGGCAGTCTGGCCCATGTGTTGCAGGATCAAGTTGCACTCGCTTTTGTCGGTGCAGTAGACACTCTTGTCGTTACGGAGCACATTCTCTGGTTGATATTCTCTCCCGTGCATGGCTGCATCACTGTGTATCCCTCCATCGCAACTGACAATCTCCATTTTCAGAGGGCCAGGCACGACTTGACCGCGGAAGCCATAGCTGAATCCTCTAAGATGACCGTTGGAGAGAGAATCCGATTCTAGCTTCCTGCGCTTTGCTCGCCTACGATTCACTTCCGCCTCGCCTGAGTACTCGCGTACATTCAAGTCCGGAGATCCAATTCTTGGTATAGGTTGGTCAAGTAAAGAGCTAAGATTCGAACTGGCTTCGTTGAGCTGTTCTACTGCTTGCCGTACAGTCCCACCACTTCTGAAAGGGGATGGGCGGTTTCGCAAGCGGTGAGCAGAGAAGCGAGTCCTCAGTGCAGAGGTGGGAGGTTGAACATCATTCGCCGAGGCACCGGGCGTATCTACACGCTGAGTCGCATGGCGATGCCTGACTTCATCCCGCAAAGCTGACTGCTCCATTCTCTGGCTTCGTCGCTCGTCAGAGTCACTTACGTAGTCCCTAAGACGAACAACTTCATCGAGTCTGTGACGTAGGACGTTACGATGGGCTCGGGCTTCTCGGACGATGTTGGATGCTTCTTCAAAGGATGCTTGTCGTGGTGCTGGAGGGAAATCAAAATTGCCTGACTGCTAGATGTTAGTGGAAGACTCTAGACCTTTGGTATGCCTTCTTAGAATACGAGCTTGTAATGTCTTGAACACGTACCATGGTAGACAAAGCGAATGGTCGTGTCATTGACAAGCTTGCCCTGCAAGCATGAGGCTATGAATGACCCGTAAAACAACTGATGGTATGTCAGCGGGTGATCTGAGCAAATCAGACATGGATGGAATGTACAAGCTGGACTCAGCAACAACTCGAATTAGGATTAATACCGGGCGCTAAAGTCGGCTAAAATGAAGTCATGCCGAGCTTAAGTAACTCTTGAGGCTTGAAGCTTGAGGCTTGCTTGCAGCTCGCGTTTTCACGGGCCTTGCATGGTTCTCTCACCTTTCAATCTGAAGCTTTTCTTGGAGTGCACCTCAAGCTCACATCATGGATGGCTCAATCCCGCCGATGACTGAGGCTCTGGTCACCAATGGAACCGCATCAATGAGTAATGGGACCCTGAACGTGTCAGCTCAGGACTTTACACGGGTACCGCTCCAAGATCAGTACAATCCTCAGCTATATGAAGCTCAGCCTCAATTCCAACCAATCAGCGCAGGTCAGTCAATGCTTTCCAGAACCCTGTAAGGCGCGGGACTGACCAGTATCTGGATAGATGAGATTGCGCTTTACGATAGGCAAATACGGCTTTGGGGTGTCAAAGCTCAAGAGAAGTATGCCGGGCTCGTACATCAATTATCTAGCTAGTGGCTAACATATCGTAGACTACGAACAGCTAGAATTCTGCTAATTCATATGAGAGCTCTTGCTAATGAGATTGCCAAGAACCTCGTGCTCGCTGGTATTGGTTCTTTGACGGTGCTAGACAGCTCAATTGTGACCGATGACGACCTTGGAGCACAATTTTTCATTTCTGAGCAGGACATAGGCCACAACGTATAACAAATCGAACTGTCCGACTCAGAAAACCGGTTGTACTGACAAGCTGGCAGCGCGCAGAAGCAGCAGCACCCCAAATACGAAAGCTCAATCCCAGAGTAGCCCTTCAAGTCGACACTCAAGACATTCAACTCAAGCAGCCAGACTTCTATGGACAATTTGACATGATTATCGCCACAGACCTAGACATACATACCCTTTCAACAATCAATGCCTCGTGCCGCCTTTGCAACAGACCATTCTACGCCTCAGGAACACATGGCTTCTATGGCTACATTTTCGCGGATCTCATATCACACGACTATGTGATAGAGCGCGAAAAGTCGAATCGTCCAACTGTACCTACACAAGAGACATTCACGAGATCCATGATATCTTCCACAACCAAGAAGGAAAATGGAAAGGTCATAGAGCTGGTAACGAAGAGGGAAATATATTCACCATTGCTACTCGCAAACTCTTCGCCTCTACCTGTCGAACAAACCAAGTCGCGAAGACGCAAACTTCAGGTTCCTCCCTTGTTAAGCTGCCTAAGGGCACTATGGGAATTCTACACAATATCGGGCAATATGCCCTCACATTCACACGCAGATTTAGCCCTTTTCACTAGTCTAGCAACGGAAAAACATAAAGAGTTGCAGTTGCCTACGGAGACATTGAAAAGCGATTTCCTACGCAGCTTTCTTCAAAATATCGGCAGCGAGATTGCCCCAACCACAGCCTTCCTCGGTGGACAGCTAGCGCAAGATGTCATTAACGTTCTGGGCCAGAGGGAACAGCCTATCCAGAACTTCCTGCTCTTCGATGGTGAGGAGGCTAAAGGGCCGGTTTACGCGCTCCATTCATTCTTCCCAGGAATGGAGAGTGTGCTCAATCCACCAATCGTTACCGCTCCGATGGAAGGAGCGATGGCTATGCCTGTGTAGCGCATGCGCAACCCCATTCATGACAACACTTTTCCAGGCTACCTGGGTATCCATCATTTCTGACAAAATGTACCATACGGCTCCGATGGAGGCCAAGGGAGTTTATCAAATTCGGCACGGCGTCAAAGGGCATATATCCTGTTGCTGCTGTGTTTGCAGCTTCCAAGATCATGCTGTTAAGGCGTCTAAAAGGAGGTCCGTCTCTTCTAGTGCACGGTCTATCGAAGCCTGCAAGAGGAGCGGGGGGCATATTTTTTTCAACGTGCTCCAGGAGTGAGCCGTGAGGGTTTCTTGAGCGAAAAGTCCGTTCATAATTAGCTTCTAGTGGCTAAGTGGTGAAAATCATACGCCAGAATACTTCGATGCTGCGAGACTATGCTCAGCATAATCATCTTTACAGGCGGGTGGTAAATTAGATGATTTGATCCGATCATCGATCATCACAGAAGTTGCCTCGTGATACATGCGTAACATTTTCAGCGCCATAGGAAGCTCCTCTCGAGATGCATACATGCTCTTATTTGATGTTTGTTTGCATCACTAATCTAGCTACAGCTTCGTCTATCATGACCAACGGTCTAGTCAACAAATGTGCCCATGATTGCTGTAGCCCCAAATGCACCGCTAAGAGACACGCTCTACATCCACGTTTGCATTCACATCGCTAATTTTTCCATTTTATACGCTCATCTCCCCCTCAAAGCCTCCATCCATCTACTTGAACACCTTGCCATCCGCCCAAGGGTATTCCTTCCCCTTGACCACAATGGGCTTATCCCAAGCCCACTGATCGTTCACAAACTCTTTATCCTCTGGCTTACTAGCGTCGAGCTTCGTGAACTCGTAGCTCTCGTAATCAGGTGCCACGTCGAAAGCGAGCCCAGCCTCTTCACCGCGAACGACGAAGGCGCCTTGTATGATGGAATCGTTCTTCTGGCCGTAGACGGAGGCGCAACCGAAGATGTATTTGCGGGAGGCTTCGAGGCGAGTGAAGAAGCCGCCTGGGGTTGGATTAATAATGAGGGGTTTTCGAAAGGCGATTTGGGATCTCAGGGGGAGGAGCGAACAACGTACCGATGAGGTTGGAAGTCATGAAGACTTGGGTTAGCTCTTCATTGTACTTGTAGTTGCATCTCCAGAGGGAGTATTCCTCTGGCTTGTAGTGTTCCCAGAACCAAGGCAGTGCTACTGAGCGAGTATCTTCGTTCGAGTACTGGCGCTTCCAGTCATCGAGGACGAGACTTGGCTTAGGGAGAGCTTCAAGAGGATGCTTAGGCTTGGGAGCGGGCTTGTCTTCCTCCTCCTCTTCTTCCTCAACTTCCTTTGCTTTCGGCTTGGGTTGCTCTTTCTTGGGAGCCTGCTCCTTCTTGGGTTTCTCCTGCTTGTCGGTCTTCGGGGGCTTGTTCTCTATGGCCTGGTCAATGAATTCGAGCTTGGGGACGACGGCAGAGTAGATGGGCTGGTTATATATGGCTTCGTACCAGCGGGTTACGCTGGGGTGCTGCTCGCGCCATTGCTTGTCGAAGAAGAATTGGAAGCCGCGGGAGATGATGCCAGCTGTGAATAGATCTGCCAGAGTGATGCGCTCGCCGACGAGGAACGTGTGCACCAAGAGATGCTCGTCAAGGACGCGAACGGCCTTGAGAGCTTTTTTCTGGGCGTCCTCGACGTTCTTCTTGTTGTAGGGGTCAAGGCCGATGAGGGGACGGAACCATGAACCAATAGGGGGGAGGACCTCGTGGTTGGCAAAGGACATCCATCGAACGATAGAGGCATAGTCTTGCTTGGTCTTTCCCAGGAGGCTTGTCTTCTCATTCTGTGATGTGACTGCGAGACATCAGTTTCTCCTCTGAGTCATAGGTGTTGAAGCGCAAGCTCAGAAGAAACAGTGTGGGGTCAGGGTGTGAATAAATCTCAACAGCAGTCTTCAGACAGGGATAACTGTAATCGATAATAATTCTCATCATGTAGGTGCATGTATGCATCAGAATTCTCGACTGCGTGGAAAAGAACGTACTATAGATCGCAACAGCAATACACTCTGTCAACTCGTAGCCGTCCGCGCCCACGAAAGATGGAACCATTCCAAGCTTGTTGAGCTTCAGATACTCTGTACTGAGAGGCCCCTTGGTAGCATCAGTGTCGACAATCTCAAGGTCAAGCTTGTTGGCCTTGGCTACGGCTCGAATGGCTGTGGAACGCGGGTTGCCCTGTAAGAGGCTGTGTTAATATAGGTAGTAGAAGTGGATGTGTCTGACTGAAGACTTACCTCACGGGTATACAGCTTTCCAAAAGTCATGATTGTAGTCTCAAATTTGATCTTTCTGGCGCAATGTATTTTGTGTAGTTACGATGCTGGAGCTGTCAAACAACGTACAGTCAAATTTCTTGATGCCACTCGAAGTTCGCCTCGCTTCGCTAGCGCCATTTGCGAGTTGCCCTTGCGATTGCCTTCCCCGTGCCCGATTTTGGACATCTATTACCTACCATCAAATATATAGAAAA
>QKZZ01001242.1:0-15256 GCA_003521265.1 Cetradonia linearis
CCACCTCTGCTACCCCTCCCACTTCGGTCAGCGACCTCTTTCCTCGCCTTGTTCTTCGGCTTTGGCGCGTCATCAATCAGTAATGTGTCCAGTGGCAGTGAATCGGGTAGAATGTAATAGCGGATAGTCGAGCCACGGATGTTGATGGTGTCGAGTTGTATAGTATCCCGGCCTTTCGGTGTCATCTTGACTGCGCGCAGGGTGGTATTCATCTGGGGGGATACAGAGGTAATTGTGCCGTGGAGTATGGTGCCTGTATCATGCGTTGACAAAATTAATCATTTGTGTGCTGCAGTGAGACGGAAATTGGAGGGTAGAGACGTACCATTCTTGAGTTCAATTGTAACTGTTTCGTTTGCACATTTCATAAGAAACCTAGCATAGGGTCAGCGCTGTTGCGTGCGGCGAGCCTTGAGGTGTGGAGCTCAGCTTGGTGGTTCTCTGCAAGGCCAAATGATTGTGAGCTTACCTAACGAGTTTCATCCTGACGACGGAAACCAAAGGTTATAGCAAGATGTGTTTGATGCTCTCTATCACTGTAAAAATGTTTCGAGTAGGCAACTGTTGCTCTGCAAAAGTTACCAGATCAGATCACGCTACTGCTAGCCTACTTTCCGGCGCTTTTCGCGCTTCTGCCCCATGTAAAATACCAGCAAGTTGGCAACCTCCAATTGACGTTGAAAGACACCGATGTTTTGTACTGCCTTGCTACGTAAGCACATAATGTGCACTTAGTGAATACGAAGCTACCATTTTAGGGTACAGCTACGCATGAATCGTTTCAACAGCTCAGCAACAGTTATAAGTCTGAAATAGCAGAGTTTGAGACAATGTGGCTGAGGGTAGGCATTGTTCATCGATCTGATCAAGTGGGACGTTTATATTTAGGTCAACTCTGGAATTAAGTTCAGTATTGACGCTAATCTCTATATGTTGGTATGTTTTCGACCATTGATTCTGATTCTGGGGTGCTTGTTCATGTATTGCTGAATGCACATACACCAAAGGTCTTCTGTCCAGCAGTAGATAGTTTCCAATAGAGACCTGAGATTCCTTGGTAACGACTGTAAAGGTCTGGAAATAAAACGAATGCTCCTTGTCCCCACAACCCCGCCCAATGATTTATTCAACCCACTATGAATGCTCCATCGTTGTTACAAACCCCTTGCCATCCTCAACCCTGATCCCAATGCAGAAAATCAATCTATGCATGTATGTTGCGCCATTGTTCAAAATCTCCAATTGCCGCGCTATGCCATTAAGTCACTTAACGAGATTTATTTCAATAATAAGGAACCTTAAATGGTCCGGTATCTGTATTAAATTCTAAGAGGAGCGCGGCTTGCACTTGTCTTGAGCTAAATGGCCGTCTCGTGCCGTTTTCCTGGTGAATTCTGCCCCACAGCGGTGGCAGACGGATTTCTGGGATGTCCCGGACTTCTCTCGTTGGTGCCTGAGAAGATTGCTAAATGTAGAAAATTGGCGACCGTTACAGCCATGCTCCCAGCACTGGGGCTTTTTAGGAACTTCACGAACGACAGGTTCAGGGTTTGAGGCTGTGGTAGAGCCTCGCCTGTCATCTCGATAGACGCCGGTATACGATGGGTTTTGTGGACTTCTGTTCAATTAGCAGGGGCTTCTGGTGAGGTTCATGCAATATTATATCGTACCTGGGGTACAGTGTACTAGAACCGACGGAGCTCGTAACATAGGGCGCTGAATAGCCGCTTTGGTATGGGGATCTGGACTCTATCGTCAATACCGCATACCAAATACTAAACGCGTCTACGCTTACGCTGAGATACCAGGCGCGTATGTTCCGTGCGTCGAAGACGCTGAAGAGGTTCGACCGTAAGCCCCATGGCCGTCGTATGATGATCCGGAATGAGCTGCAAAAAAGTCAATTGAAGCACTCACAGATTCTACCTCGCTCGGCCTAACGCTCGTATCACTCGGCAGCACCGCCTTCCGACGAAGGAGCTTTGACTGGCGGCGAGACTCATGAAGATTCCGCCGCCGCTGCCGAGCAATCTCGCGCTCCTCCACCCTAAACCCACTATAGGCCGAGCTCGGCAGTATGCTGGGGCCAGAGAGACCAGACATACTGCGTGATGAGGAAGCTTCAGTGTAGCCTGCAAGTATAAGCTAGTGGACAAGCAAATGTGTGGTTCGACGAGACTTTGAACCTACCTCGCTGAGATGGAGGCTTTGTTGAAGCATAAGTGCTTGAATCGCGATAGCTCGCCATTGTATCTTGGTAAGGATAACCACTTTGAAGCTTATTAGCAATCATCAGAGAAAATCCTGGACCTCTGGTTACCCCATGGCTGACCTGCTAAGCGTGGTAGAGAAAGGGCTAGCTCGGCCGCTATAGTCTGCTGTCTCAGGAAAAAGCTGGTAGTCTTCGGGATTAAGAAGAGACGTCCCAAAAGTAGACGGTGTTTGCAAGTCTTCGAAGGAAGCTGGTGACGCAGTTCGATGATAGCCGCTGGGGTCGTACTGTGACGGGAGATAGGATGGACCGAGCTCACTGCGAGGGTTAGATGGGCGCCAGCTCCGCGTGTTTGGAGTATGATAGGATGATGGCACTGAAAGTTGTTGAGCACCCGCAGTTTCGTTCAAGCCAAGGTTTTGGAAGCTGGCTTCGGTAACGGAAAGAGATCGATCAACGCGAGGGCTACTTCCGCGTGAGTAATGTGAAGGACGGCGGTTGGATTGAGACATAACGAAGGTGATAGACTGAAGGAAACGGAAATACACACAGTAATCTTACAATGTCTTCAACTTCCAGTATAGTTCGAATCTTAAATATATATGCTCATGTTAAAAAGTGATTCTACGTTAAGGTGATTCTTCAATGGGTTGGAGACGATAATAGCAATCTGAAAGACAACACCACTTCTTCGCCACGAGGGGCATACCATCTAGATAAATCCTTCAGAGCTATGCCATCCATAACACTAATCTAATTGGCTCACGGTTAGCCCAGCCCTGTGACCCAGGGGTTGATTGAAGCCGCGAAGGATTCCTACCCCTGCTAAGTTGGTATGGAACAGTCACAACAACTGTTTTCAAATCGAGCTGCTGCCTCTAGAAAATAGGCAGCGAAAGAAAGCTTCGAACTTCTGCCGTAATTCTGACAGAATTCTGACAGCTGCGCAAAATTTTGAGACAAGAAGACAAATGGAGGCAACAAGGGGATTTAAGTAATTCGGAACTTGTCTCAGGCCCTCCATATCGGGCGCCCATGCCCCACGCTCACTATCTCGTGATTACGACCCAGGCATATCATTTTCGAGTGGGTTAAACCTCTGACTAGCGAATCGCAGGGCCCTGGGCGCGTGCCCATCAATCTAGATGACAGGCTTCCGGGTGCACAGTGAGATAAACTACTGGAACAGTATGTGCCGCAGGTTTGAGAAAGGTTGTATTTCCCGCAGCCTTCCCTGCATTGGCTCATCCCGTACTTTCGTTTCAAGATGCGTCCATAGCCATCATAGAACAACGTTGGCCCATGTTGGCTTATTAGGCCCATGAAACTAGCACACGACTCACCCAAGCTCATACCTCATGTGGCTACCTCCGGCAACTCGGGAAGTGACAGAACGCCGCAATCAGCGGTCAAGCACAGAGATGGGGACTGGATGCCACGAGTCTGACTGCATTGGGCTGCGGAGTTTGAAGTGGTACTAATGTAAGGCTGGAATGGAGAATCCTTCGTTCTGACCACGGAGCCCGTAGCAAAGGAGCAATAACCGCCCGGATAGGTGGGTTCATTGCGACGCATGGCTCGAGCTGAAAAATACTAAAGCGGCCTCGGCTGAGTACCTTTGGCGAGTCAGATTATAGAGCATGGGAAATGAGGAAATGAGGAAATGAACGGCAAGAGTAGGGAATCGCAAGCGTTGAAATGCTTAGGCAGCTTGTCCGAAACACCAGTGGTGAGAGGCACGGAGAGGTATTTTTGAGGCCAGACCGCAGACACCGAGGCAGCCGCCTATCTCGGCTCACTTTCATGGCACGATCTGCGACAGTCCAGTCAACTGACAGACCCAGCCTAGCAAAGGAGCATAGCTGAGTGCCGATCACCTGCGAACGAGGGGTGCTCGCATTCAAGATATTCATTCGTCTTTTATAACGCGCGTTATAAGGCAGTGAAACGGCGAGAGAAGGAGGCTCAGAGGAGGCTATCTAATTTGGCTAAAACGCGCAGCCACCGCCACTCAAAAAGCCTTTCGTTCCGAATGATTAGATCAAGCATTACTACGAAAACATCAGACTGTCTGTCCGATGATTTTGGCTGAACACCTGGCCAAGATCATAAGATCCACGGTAATGTCGTAAGTCGTGTGTCGTATGTCGTTGGACTGTTGGCAATATGAGGAAACATTACTAAGGTCTTGCGCGTCGGCCTGCACGGCTCATGCATCTTATTCCTTCGCGCCAAGTCTAACTTTTGTACACTGGACGCCGTACAATATTTGGGCCGACTACAATCCGAATATATACTAATCTGAACGACATCATTCGTAGCCTTCGAGGCTCTATATGGATTTTTCTGGGGGTGTGGCTGATTGGAGGGTCCCTCATTCTACAAGTGGCCGAAGCTGAAAGCGAAACGTGTGCCGTATGCTGTGGAGAAGAAAAAGTCTCGAACCCTTCATGGATCGGAATACGAAACATATTAACTGTAACATTATATTGTGCCGGTACGTAGCTACACCAACGTCAACTAATTCTTGGCTCATGCGGACGCACATGGCGT
This sequence comes from Cetradonia linearis, assembly GCA_003521265.1. NCBI lineage: Eukaryota > Fungi > Ascomycota > Lecanoromycetes > Lecanorales > Cladoniaceae > Cetradonia > Cetradonia linearis. The sequence goes on from QKZZ01001242.1 coordinate 4,766, forward strand.
CACCTGCAGCCCTAGATTCTTTTCCAAGGCTGAAATCATGCAGTAGCTTCTCTACCTAATGTACCGCGCTCTCGCTTAATCTTCCGCTGATCAGGACGGAGCTGAGATACCGGCGTTTACTCGGTCATCGTGGCGATGAGAATGTATTTGTCACTGTTTGATTTATTGCACACTCCTGAATTCAATGCTAAGACTGAGCGTCTATATCGTGGGGGTCTCCAGATCTATTAATTGGTTATTAAAGCATATCGCAAACTTCTAAGCGTGGGACCGAGAACGTTGATTTGGTGCTTGAAGGGGCGCTATATGCCTGAAGAATGTGTCCACTCACACTTTCTAGATCAGGATTCAGGATGCAGGATGGAACCGAAACGTCAGCTTACAACCGGTAAGCTGTCTAATTATACTGATGTAAGCCTATGATACAGCAAGAACTTGATCGGTGCCTGGGAGGTGGTTGCCGATGAGCTCGTCCTCAATGGCCTTCCTCCTCGCCTCTTCCTCTAAGCTGGTAATATCGTTGAAGACGTGGTCCATAGCCTCAAGGGTCCTTCCACGTGTCTCCGGAACAAAATAGAATGTCCAGACCAGGGACAACAGGCAGAACACCGCGAAGAACGTATAAGCCCCAAAACCCGTATTTTGAACCAATGGAGGAGTTATCAAACCTACGATGAAGTTGTTCAGCCAGTTTGAACACGTCGATAGTGCGACACCCTTTGCGCGTAGACTGCTGGGGAATATTTCAGATGGAATAGCCCCTGGGCACGCCAAAAGTCAGCAGAAGTGCTTACGACATGAAAGATGGCTCAGCAAAAGTTTCTTACATGGCACAGGACCCCAACTCGATCCAAAGCTGAGCATGTAGAATAGTAGGAAAGCTACTGAAACCCAGCCTGCAGCTCTGTGATGAGGCCAGTCGCTGGAGAATTTGCCCACGAGGATCGCAATAATAAAGTGCGAGATTGTCATGAAAAAGCTCCCCCAAAGAAGCAGCGGCCGTCTACCGAAGCTGTCCATGGTCCACAGGCTTGTTAGGACCCCAATGAGTTGAGTTACGTTAAGGACGCCAGACATGATCAAGGTAATGGAATGATTGAGACCCATTGTCGAAAAAAGTGTAGGCGAGTAGTAGATCAGAGCATTGATACCCACAAATTGTTGAAAGAACATAATGCCTATGCCAATATGGGTTCTTCGCCAGCAACCGCGTTTGAAGCAATCCGTCCAAGACGCAAATTCCAAATTGATCCGACTTATCATACTTCCATCCTGGATATCCGGGTGTCTCAAAGCGCTGGTCTCCTTGTGGAATGCAATCTCGGCGCGAATGTCGAACCAGTCATGTTGCACACGTCTATCGGTTGTGCGAAGTCGACGCAGTCTTCCTAAAGCCTCCAATGCGTCCGCGTCGCGGCCCTTTGATACGAGCCATCTTGGCGAGAAGGGAAGAAACAGTATCCCCGCGCCGAGTACAAAGCCAGGTATCAGTTGTAGTAGGAAAGGCAGTCGCCAGGCCCATTCACCTGCCATGTATCGAGTGCCATACGTTATCCAGTACGCAATGACAATACCAGTGACGATGCTGAGCTCCTCCAAGACCAACAAGGCTCCTCGTATCTCAGGCGGTGAGATCTCGGATATGTAGAGTGGTGCTACCATGGAGAGCATCCCAATGCCAATACCACCAATGAGCCTCGCGACTACCAGCATGGCATAACCTGTGGAACCAGTCTGCAAGGCCGAGCCAATGGAGAAGACTATCACGGCGACGATGATAGAGTACTTCCTGGAGATCTTGTCCGCAATCCAGCCTTGATTCAAGGCGCCGATTAGAGCACCCAACTCTATCATCGCCGTCAACAAACCTTTGTCAAACCCAGCGCTACTAGAAGTCTCCGAGACTTGAGGAAAGCGAGCAAGGAACTGAGGCATGACGAGCACTATTGAGACCACGCCTTGATCATATCCGAAGATCATACCTCCTATGGCAGCGAAAGCTGCACATGATGCCGCGCAAGGATTCATGAAAACACCTTTGAAGCCCGGTGGTCCATAGGTATGTCGGGTTTTCCATACGGCTTCCGCATGGTGAATAAAAATATTGCTATTATCCGGGACACGACTGTCCTCATCCTTCGGATTAGTCTGCTTATCCATATTTGACAGAAATTGTCGAGGTTCTGAAGGATTAGCAAAGACAGAAAACGTCTACTGGAATTGCAATACATCATTGCTATTTAAGTGAACGTGGGGATACAGGAAATTGTGTAATGTCAAAGGTCACGCGCCGATCACACTTCTACCCCACCCGCTGATGCCGAAAGGCCAAGCCTTAGTATTCATAAGAAAGAAGAAAATTTTGCTTGAAGCGAATAGCTGCAACGCAAAATATAAATATTGATTCACACCGCAGAGTAATGATAAGAACCATGTGTCGAAAAACGCTCCGGGGGCTTCCAGCTCTTCCCGAAGCTCCTCACCCCCTGATTTATCGTTCATGCGTAGGGCTGATGCTTGGCAACGTGACAACCAAATCACGAATCAACAGACCACCAGGCTCCCAAGCTTGGTAAACACGTGTCATATATACCTCTGTATCAGCCTACAGTCAATAACATTGCCTTCAGCGCCTCAACGTATAGCATAATCCAGCGACACTCTTTGCGCTGTTTGCTTCTGTACCGAGTACTAATAAGCTTCACCGTGGTACGGTTCGTCGTCTGCAGCATCGAGCATACGATATTGCCTAGAAACTACCGGAATATCAGCCATTGCTTGATAGTGCTGCAAACAGCAGCACCAAAATACTGTACCAAGATCGAGCGCGCCGTTGTCTATATATCATGACAAACTTTCTCTCAGACCTGTTCAACTCGATCTTCACACCAGGTCCTACACCGTCCATAATTATCGCAACGAACGTCTCATTTGCCGCACTTCAAGTGGTCCTCCTTGTCCTCCTTGTCCTTACATATAGCGTCCACTTCGCAGTCTTGTCATTCCTATGCGCCGGGCTATGGTGGGCGATAAATTGGTTCGTGACTGAGCTCGAAGCCGCCAACCAGAAGGAAAAACAAGCAAAGCAATTACGAGAGGCAAGGGGAGGGCAAGAAGACCAGGGTGCAGACGACAGTGGAACGGAAACCGAGGGCGGAGGCAACCAAAGTGAAGGACCATTTGTAGCAAGCAAGTCAGACGGGTTATTGAGGCCAGATGACGCACAGGCAGCATTGAGAAAGAGGAAGAGTCTTGGAGAAGCTTCATCTGGAGATCTAAGTACCGACAGCGAATGGGATAAGGTCGAGGAAGCTGGAGACATGGACAAATAGGGGAACCACGTCATGACAACTCACATCGGGGTATTCAGAACGCGTTATAGAGTTACGATAGAATATAGTTATGCGACAACTGGTATACGCTCATTGTGAAGAGGAGTCCAAAGGCTTACGGGCCTTGTCGGGGATCACTGGAGAATAGCTGTAACGTATCTACCGCCGGCAATCCCACAACAGCAAATATTGAATCAGAAGAACGCTCCAGATCCCGTAATCGAGATGTGTATTTTAGTTGAAGGCTATTAGTACCTGCAAGCCGGAGGATTTATATTTTATGCAAAGAAGCTGTGCTAGCGCCTTGGCTACGCGGGTGTTTATCTCTCATCCTGTACATTGAGAATGCACATGACTTCCAGCTTTTAACGCACACACAAAGAAACAGTAGTCGCAGCATAGCCGTAAAGATGTCCACCAGCAAGCTACTCTAAAGCTACGATGCGTCCAGCAACGCGCGCTATCCCGCCTTCAATATGCTCCCACCATTGTCTCAGCTGTTCCGCGTACATCAGTCGCACACTAACACCAGGTCTTTACGAGCGATATATGGCATTGCAGTATTATGGTGGAATAGGGTCTGCACATAGAACCGACTTTACAAGGATACAATAGCAATACAGCTATATTTGGATTGGAACTAGAGTAAACATGGCGTCAATATTCACTTTTGAGTCTGAGGCGCCAAGGGTAGCTTCTGCATGGCCTATAACAAGGATGGAAGTCTTGAAGAGCGATGCTGGACATGGGGATCCCCTCATTGCTGGTATGAAGATGCCTCCAGCAGAACTCTTGACCAACTGTGGATTTTCAAAGCTCGAGGCTGAGCCACAAGAAGGCCCTACAGAGTACAAATTGCATCTATTACTTCGTCCACGGCGAAGCTTCACCTCTACTTCGACTGTCCAGCACATATCAGGCTCATATCTCTCCAAGTCTCGCACCCCTCGGTCGCATTCAGAAACAGATAGAAAGTCTAGGTCCCCTACACCACTTCTACCTCCGAGCAGTCAGACAAGGCAGAATAGGTTGCAGCATCTGACAACCCAGCTACTGTGGCGTCTCCAGCAGTCTTCTCCTTATCATTCTACCTCAAAGTCTGCCCTTGTCTTACCTATCTTACCAGAAGCCGATGTCAAGCTGTCAGCCTCAAAAGGCCCTGGACCGCTCATACCAGGACTTGAAGAGAGCAATGGTGCTCTGTACGAAATTGGTGTCAGCGATGATGGAACATTTGTTGGCCTAGCCAAGGATGAGCTTGAGGAGAGTTTGACTGTCTTACGCGCCATGGCCTTCAGCCTCGGCTGCGATGTTCAAATGGTCCGTGTCATGATCGTCGGTGACTGTCAATGGACTGAAGAAACCCAGACAAAGCAGAAATTCGTCAGTAGGCAGCGGCAGGAGAAGCTTTGGGTCGCTGAAGTGTTGGTGGCTCCGCATCTAGGATCCCGCAAGCAAGCAAATGACTTATCCTCCTCGTTGCTAGATGAGACTCCTGCTGTTGCGGGTGCGGTCGAAACAGAAGAAAGCCAGGGCGTCTCTGATTCATGTCTCAGAAGCGAACAGCTCCGAGTATCTCTGACAGGGAGCACGACCTCGGGCAAGTCATCTCTACTAGGAACTTTGTCTACTTCTACGCTAGATAACGGTCGTGGGAAGAGCAGGCTGAGCTTGCTAAAACACCGACACGAAATTGTCTCTGGGGTGACTAGTTCCCTGGCACAAGAGCTTTTCGGATACCAAAAGTGGAACTCAAGCAAAGATACTTCTCCGATCAATGTGATAAACTATGCTTCTGGAAATGTCTCTTCTTGGAACGACATCCACGCAGCCTCTGAGCAAGGCCGTCTTGTCTTTGTGACTGATTCCGCTGGGCATCCCCGCTACCGACGTACTACTGTCCGTGGCATGGTCTCATGGGCGCCACACTGGACCTTGTGTTGCATAGCTGCAGACGACGAAGAGGACAGCAGTGGCAAGATAGGCGCAACCGCGGCCCCCAGCGAGATTCTTGGCTCTGTTGGGATAGGTGTGGATTTGTCCAAAGCACATCTTGAATTGTGTCTTAAGCTAAACTTGCCACTGGTCATAGTCATAACAAAATTCGATATTGCAACTAGAACTGGGCTACGATCTACGATGAACAAAGTTTTATCGACTCTCAAGTCTGCAGGCCGAAAACCTTCTATATTGCCAACATTGCCTAACAATCAGGATACTGCTCAACTTCAGTCAATGACAAACAATGACATGGAAGCTGCACGAAATGTGATCGATTCGGTGTCGCTACGTGATTTAAAATCACTTGTTCCAATTGTGCTTACTAGCGCTGTCACTGGAAGCGGAATTGGTCGACTTCATGCTCTTCTACGTCTGCTTCCAGTATCATTTGGGAGTATTGAAGATAAGTTTTCAGTGACTTGTCCACGCGTACTACATCCTCGAAGCCTCTTTCATATAGACGAAGTCTTCGCATTGCCCCAGGATACTCTCGCAGTAAATACTGAAGGCACTACTGTAGTCACAATACTAAGTGGCTATCTCCGCTACGGACTGCTCCAAGTGGGAGACAGATTGCTTATAGGGCCATGCGATGTAGATGTCGCTGGTGAAATTCTTGAGGGTCCTGAGATACACCACGCTAGCTCATATCCTGGTCTGACTAAAGGGTTGTCCAAGGACTTGACCAAGCCTAGCAAACCGCAACGGCCATCTTCCGGCGACTTTACAGAAGTTACAGACAGTGCTCGAGATGCGGCAGCAAATGCTCAAATATGGCAGGAAGTGCGTATAGCAAGCCTTCGAAATCTCCGGCTTCCTGTGCAGAAGCTCCACGGTGGAGAGGTAGGCACGATTGGTGTCACATTCTCCTCGGTAAGCACTCTAGCTGCCAACACTCTTTCGAGTACGAGCCCAATCATACGTCGAGGTATGGTGATGGTACGCGCTCAACAGGATGCCACAGCTGGATTACCATCGGTGTACAGACGATTCAGCGCGGTGTTTCCACAACCTGGCCTCCCGGCATGGCCCGGCGTGCTAGTTGTCGTGTACATAGCAAGCATACGCGCTCAAGCCAAGATCATCGAAGTCACAGCATTGGAAGCATCCAGTGCTGGTGATGAGGTCTTCACACTTAACGAGAACGTTAGCAACAGCAGCCGTACTCTTACAATTGAGAGCCCATCAGACAAAGAGCATACTGAAATTACATTCGAGTTTTCGACTGCTCGAGAATGGATTGAAGTAGGTACTCAGGTCCTTGTGACGCCCGGAGGTGGGCCTAGCTTAACGGGTCAGCCGGAGCAGAGAGACACTGGTAGCGCTGGTCTGGATGGTTATGTTGGCACTATCATGTTAGCTATCGTGTAAAAGACGGTATGGGATAGCGACCCTCCGTGGAACATTGATCGGTCAAGATTAGCTTTGATACACTCAGATTTACCCATGCCTAGAGTCGTATAGCTTTTCCACCATCATTAGCACTTTAAGGCCTTGAAAAGAAAGGAGCCACCACACCATAATGCGTTAAAATATCAAACAACATGATGGGAATCCTTGATAGCCGCAAACTCGGACGCCGAGCAGGAGAGGTCTTAGATGGAGATCATGCAAGGGGCAGTTCTATGCCATCCTATGCTACATATTCTTCTGTATACTCGATGTTCTTTATGACAAACTATCCGGAATGTTCTCTTCGGGTTGTTATGTAGCCGCAGAAACTCAGACCCGTGCGCGGATGGCTCCAAAAGGCTCTAGGTTTTACTAGCTGTAGGGCGGAATGTTAAGATCTCTCGGCAAAAAGCTATTGCTAGTAAACTCAGTGCTAACTAACGTGAAAGCGTTGGTCCCTTCGTAGTACCCTTTATCCTCGAGCTCCTGTCGACCAGCCCCTCACAGAGACATTCCCAAGGGACCAGCTGGATCCTCTCCCCCTCAAAATGGCCGCAGACCCGTCAGATTCAACGCTTGCAGCCTCTGAAAAAATCCCCAACGATGAAACACTACCAGTGAATTAGAATACGAGGAGGAAGCAAACATACCCGTCGAAGGTGCAGCAGCTGCACCAGAGTTGTCTCGACCACGATCCAAGAAAAGCGTGAGCGGTCATCCCGCCTCAATACAGAGATCATGGTCGTATGGCGATGGGCATGGATACACGGCGTTGGGCGAAGATGAGGATGTGAGTGGCAATGGCGAAGAACCTAAGAAAGAATTCGAGGTACAATGGGACGGCGACAATGACCCGTTGAATCCAAGGAACATGAGCAAGATAGTTGTGGCCATAGTATCGGCGGGCTCGACTTGTGTGACCTGCACCTCTTCGATGTACACCTTGACGTATGGCCAAACTACCGAGAAATAGCATGTTTCGAGAGTAGTAGCCACGCTGGGGTTGAGCTTGTTCGCCATGGGCCTTGGGATAGGTCCTAGGGTACTTGGACCACCGTCAGAGTTTTATGTACGTCGACCGATCTATGTCTTCTCATTCTTCTTTTTCCTCGTCTGGCTCATTCCCTGCGCGGTCGCCAAAAATATCGCAACAGAACTGGCAGCTCGGTTCATTGATGGCTTAGCCGGCAGTGCATTTCTTAGTGTAGCAGGCGGCACGGTGGGCAATATGTTTGCGCGTAATGAGCTGTAAGCTCCCATGATGATCTTCACCGCCTCTCCGTTCGTCGGACCGCCTTTGGGACCTATGGTCGCAGGTTTTATCAATCAATATACCACATGGTAAGTCCGCCTGCCGGTATCCGAGTTATGCTTTCTGACAATTTAGGCGGTTGACGCTTTATGTCCTAATTATTTGGTCGGCTGTCATGCTGGCTTTGATAGCTGCATTCGTACCCGAAACTTATCATCCGGTGATTTTACGTCATAAAGCGATCAAAATAAAGAAGGAAGATGGCGAGGAGAAATGGAAGGCTCCCATTGAGATGATGCAGCGCTCCATCATGCAGACGATCATCAGATCATGCTATCGCCCTTTCATGCTACTACGCTGGCGCCTATGTGTTTGAACATCTGCCTGTTTTCGGCCATATTGCTTGGAGTATTGTATTTGTTCTTCGGCGCTTTTGAGATTGTTTTTACGGACAATCACGGTTTCGAGCTTTGGCAGGTTGGCCTGACTTTCTTGGGTCTTTTGGTGGGCCAGCTACTTGCGATTGCAACAGACCCGCTGTGGCACAAGAACTATATCAGGCTGGTGAAGAATAGAGAGAAGAACGGAGGGGAGCCTGGAGGTTCCGAACCCAAGTATCGTTTGCCACCTGCCATCGCTGGTGGTGTCTTAGTGCCTGTTGGGCTATTCTGGTATGACCGGGCACAATGAACCCGTAGTTCCAATCAGAACTTGTTCGCTGACGTGGTTCTAGGTTAGCCTTAACTACATACTCGTCAGTGCTTTGGATAGGTGAGGCAATCCAACGTGATGAAATTGAGAGTTTTGCTGATACAGAAAATAGTACCGATTATTGGAAGTGGTGTGTCTGCAGCTGGGTGAGTTCCCATAGACAGACCCCCATAAATCTGAACATAGATAGACTGACTACCGGCAGCATGCTGTTGGTATTCTCTGGTGTCTTCACTTTCTTGGTGGATGCCTATCCGTTGTATGCTGCAAGTGCTCTGGCTGCGAACAGCTTTGCACGTTCAAGCTTCGCCGCAGCGTTCCCACTGTTTGGAGATCAAATTGAGCTTAATCTTCCCGTGACCAGGGTGGTCAGCGGCTGCAGTGTCGCGTGACTTTAACTATGGCTGACACATCCTCACTGTACAATAAACTGGATTTTCAATGGGCTACGGCTTTGCTAGCATTTTTAACTGTTGTTATGGCACCATTCCCGTAAGTCGCTCAAGAACCCTCTAATCAGGCTTGTGTACCTTTGCGTGGGGCTGACCAACGGGTGCTTAGATACATTTTCTTCAGATATGGCAAAAGGATACGAGGCACCTCTCGCTTCGCATCTGGAAGATAGGGATATCAGAAGCGATTAATAATTTGCGCATCATTAACATGTAAGGCATTCGTGCAGGGGTTGTTCAACCCGAGTCATGAAAGTCATCAGTCACACGCTGGCTTTCGGCAACTATGCTCGAGTTGCCTTGCGGATGATGCCTCGGATGGTGCATTTGCTGATCATGGGAACGAATCGTCTCCAGGCTCGTGTGTTCCAAAAGAAAAGTCATACCCGGCGCACGGTAGTTGTGGCCTGTGGGAATGCTTTCGAATAGAGCTGACGCCGCACTTTGGATGAAAATCCATTCGTCGAATTAAACGAGGGCGAGCGTAGTGAGCACAGCTTGCCTGATCGACAAGGCTCCACGTTGCATTTTTGGAAGGATGCATCACAAGGCGTTTCAGCGGTTTGATTAGAACAGGCCCATACCAACTCAATCGCGGGACAATTTTCGCTTATGGTGTTGCGCCAGTTTCTCTACTCATGCATGAGGCCTAGCTAGGCATGCTCGCCGAGGTGAGATATGAAATAAACGTGGCAGCGAGTGGAAGTGGGGGTTCAATCATAGATAAAAGGTTAGCTACGGACGTAAACAAGAGTCGATCGAACGACAGAACATGTGAAGTGCGAGGTGCAGGTGTGCATTGTCCTTGGCAACAATGCCACTGTTGAGTACCGAACCGAACAACAAGATACCGTCTACAAAGGTGGGTGTTCATTTTGACCACTTTAGGGTGAGGGTGGAGTTGTGGTAATAGTAGTGGTAGTGGTAGTAGTAATGGTAGTAGTAGTATTAGTGAAAGTGGAGTTTGAGGATTTCCAATGCTTGGTGATGCTCCTCCTAACGCTCATCTCGAATGCGGGCAATGCTCCGCGTATGGCTATGGTGGTGTGCAATGCTGGCAACTATTTCAATGGCCCTGCAGCGAACAGCGAACACGGGTGGGCCAGCGGAAATGGCCATTAGTGGCCTCTAGTGCCCGCGACAAGGCGCTCAGCCATTTACGTTGTAATCGATGGCCATCCTATGCCAATCTTCAGGCACACCAAAAAAAGTGACACCAGTCATTGCATCGATCATGACAACTTCCGTCCTACGTCGACCACGGATGTAAGCAATTCTCCATCTTCCAGAAGAGCATAGAGTGTCGCATACAGCAAAGCAAAGCAAAGCAAAGCAAAGCAAAGCAAAGCAA
>QKZZ01001246.1:0-39564 GCA_003521265.1 Cetradonia linearis
TTGATGAGCAGTAATCGTGGTATTTGTAGTGATGTTCCATTGCGTTATAAACTGCCGTATTTTTCCATCTGACAGTTATAATCCCAAAAGGCTTTCCATCGATCGCTCAGTGAAACCTATTTCATATGGGTTTGATATACAAAAGAGCTATAGAATGGGTTTTTCAGAGGCCGTTGTCCGAGGATCTTTGTCCCCCGCGAGTCTGGAGGATGGTCGGTGGAGCATTCCAACGTTTGCAAGACATGGCTTCAGGACCAAGTGCCGGTAGCTCATCTCGTAAAGGAGATTCAACGAAGCCCTACTTATCAACTTTGTGACGTTAGCCGTTAACTGTTGGGGAGCTCTTGTTAGCGCCAAATGTAGGAACATGAGCAACAGTTGGGGCAAATAGGAGCTCGAACACTGCCTTTTGTTTACACCATTGTCCGCATCCCTCCTGCACTTCCACTCGTTATCAATCTACATCGATTGTCCTCCAGACCTGCTCACAAGATGATTCATGCAAACAGAAATGGCATCTACTCTCGCCAGTGGCCTGCAAAAAGTCGTAAACATGGATGGCGCTGCTACTATCAACCCCAAGCTCGTCCAGCTCTCTCAGGATACAGTCGATTATGATGCGTCTCAAAATGCAAGGATAACAGCCAATTTTGGTACCGAAGTAAGCAGTACCGATCATTGGCTCAGTGTCTCTACCGATGATGACTATGGCCCCTCGTTGTTAGAAGATAATCATGGACGAGAGAAGGTCAGTCTACCAACGCCCCACCCTGACGTCTACTGAGAATAGTCTAGATCTACTGCTTCGATCATGAGCGAATCCCGGAGCGAGTTGTACAAGCCCGTGGTGTGTGTGCATCCTGGCCATTCAAGCTATATGAGAGTGCTCCAAATGCTGGAGTCCTTACCGATACTTCTTGCACAACACCGGTGTTCCTCCGCTTTTCTACAGTCCTTGGGAGCCGCAGCAGTGCAGACACTATTCGGGATGTCCGAGGTTTCGCTATCAAATGTTATACTGAGGAGGGTAATTGGGATATTGTTAGCAACGACATCCCCAGGTTCTACATTCAAGTACGTATTCCAAATAGAAGAGAAGACTATAGGGCGAAACAATAAATCTAATATTTTCCACAAGATACCATGAAATTCCCGGATGTCATTCATAATGGCAAGCCTGAGCTAGATACAGAGGTTCCACAAGCTCAGACTGCCCACGACAACTTCTGGGACTTCCAACTCCTTCATGCTGAAGTCACCCATATGTTCATGTGGGCTATGTCTGACCGAGACATACCGCGCTTTTACAGAATGATGCAGGGTTTCGGCGTGGACACCTACACCCTCCAGAATGCAAAGGGCGAAAGGCATTTGGTAAAGTTCCACTTTACCCCTACTCTTGGTTTTCATTCCTTTTTATGGGATGAGGCATTAAAGTTGGCAGGACAAGATCCGGATTTTCACCGCGAGGACCTGTACGAAGCCATCAACCAGGGTGTCTACGCTACAAGGAAACTTGCCATTCAACTCTGAAAGAGTCCCAGTAAGACGACTTCGAATTTGACATCCTCGATGCACATTGGAGAACTCAAGCTCAACCGCAATGTTGACGAGTATTTCACTCAGACCGAGCAAGTCGCCTTTTGCACAGCTCACGTTGTACCTGGTGCCGGGTTCTCGGATGATCTTCTCCTGCAAGGAAGTAACTTCTCCTGTTTCGAAACTCAGAGCTCTCGACTCGGTATCAATTGGCAAGGATTCCCCATCAATCGGCCAGTCTGCCCGGTCATGAATGAGAATCGAGACGGTCAAGGCCGACATAGGATCACAGCTGGTTAAATCATTTACTGACCGAATCGTAAGGAAGCTGTTCCACCAGCCAAGCATTCTGAGGGCGCATATGTAGACTATCAACAACAGGTCGCTGGCATTCAGCAGCGCCTCAACTCGAAGAAGTTCAGAGAGCATTTCAACCAGGCGCAACTTTTCTGGAACTCTCAAATCCCGCCAGAGAAAATGCACATTATCGCAGCCTTAGCTTTTGAAATTGATCATTGTGAAGATCCCATCGTTTACAACCGCATGATCTCGCACAAGCAGTTGCAGAGAAAGCTGGAGCGCCTACACCACAAAAGCAGACCAGGCCTAACTATGGCAAGAAAGCCGTAGGCCTTAGCATGACCGATGTCCAAGCACCAAAGCCGACTATTGCAAGTCGTCGTGTTGCCATCCTTGTTAGAGACGGCTACGATTTTGTCGCATTTGATAGCGTCTATGCAGCTCTCAAAGCCGCCAAAGCCTTCCCTTTCGTTATTGGTCCGAAGCGCCAGACTTGCTTTGCAGAAGGCGAGAGCAAGAGCAGCAAAGGTATTCAGCCCGATCTTCATTTCGAAGCAATGCGTAGCACAATATTGGGCTCCGTCTTCGGCCCAGGTAGCACTCACATCGAGACGCTGTGCAGACAAGGCCGTGTTTTCCACTGGATGCGTGAGGGTTCCTGTCACTTGAAAGCTGTTGGTGTAACTGGTGAGAGGGTCAAACTTGTCAAGATGACCTGCGAGGTTGGTGGGATGAACTTCTCAGATGTTGGCAGCCATGATGTGGTTGACTCGTACAGTATGGCGACTGCTTGGGCTGCTAAGCCCGAGAATTTCCGTGAGACGTTGAATATGGTGAAGAGTGCTAAGGATTTTAATGATGCGTGTACATTTGCCATTTCGCAGCATAAGAATTTTGACCGTGAGCTTGATGGGCTCTTGGCCATGGTCGCATACTAGTTTAGAACTGCTGGATTAGGAGTCTGGCCGTCTGCAGATGGTTGAGAACTTTCGTTGAAACTCTGGAACAAAGTCGATACGAAGCAGGTTGATATCCATTGATAGCATATTGATCTTTATTGTTCTCTATTGATCTCAGATTCTGTTTTCTTGTATACGCGAGCTTGAGCAAACGTGGTCTTCCATCGAGGATTTGTTCACATAATTCTCCCTATCTTGAGGCATTGATGCTCTCGTAGGGGCCAAAATGATCCGGACACTACCAAATCGGCATCCAGGTTTTAAGACAAGAAGCCTAATTTGATTAACATACTGGGATAATTAAACTGGAAAGCTGTCAACAACTTATTAATAAAATTATTTTTGTACAATATCATGACAGAATGGAGGTGTGAAATATTGTTTGGTAGGGTTTGTTGTCCGAACTTTTTTGTCATCCGTGAGGTGCTGAAGTGATGAATGTGAAGGGTCTCCTGAAAACCATAACGAAGAGTGGGTAAACGAAGCGGGCTTGAACCATTCTATCAAATCAACTGGCATGACCAATCAGGAAAGTCTCGGTATTCGGATTCTATCTTCTATAAATTCCCGGTTGCTCGTCCTAGATGGTCTTGATATCAGATACTCATTCAGCGGCATGTTCCTAGCAGCAGAAGGTAGAAGACGTGACGTTGGGACATGTAGATTAAAGAATTTTCGCAGTCAACCTCCTCTTCCCCTATCCGCTGCACAAGCCCCACTATGCAGCCTAGATCATGACTTTGCACCTACATACACATCTATGTAGACGCTTCTTTTGCCTCCATTTGGAGAGCCTTTTATACACATTTAAGCCATGACAGAAAAGGATGCACGAGACTAGAATTGGTGCCTGGAATATCAGTGCCCACTTCGTTGATTGTATCTCGCCTTACCGAAAGTAAAAGGGACGTAGCGATACTTAATCATGTGCTGGATCTGTCTTCGCACTATTCAATGCCGTGTCAGCCTATCTAATTGCTGGTTTGCCCAACTTTGTGCAGGACATGCCGGCACTTACTCGTCAAGCTGAATAGTATGATGAAATATACCACCAACACCGGCCAGAAAACTGGCACATTAAAAACCCCAAACCATGTGCAAACAAATGCCATGGCGATAGCCCTTGTACTCGAGTGCCAGAATTTAAACTCTGGCAGCCTCCTAATGAATGGACGAAACTCCTCGTCTTGCTTCGTAGGTAGTGTAGGCTGAGAAGAGTCACCGTCTTCAAGGCCTTCGTCTTGAGAGAGGGACGGGTCGAATTTGGGTTGCAAGAAGGCGAGGAAAAGATTCAGAAGGTAGATGCCTAGCGAGTAGCAGACTATGAAGGGCATTAGTGAGGGAGATTGCGTGGTTTGTAGAGAAGAGGGGCTTACCGATGTACCAGCCTTGGGCTACGAGAATGCGAATGAAGAAGAGGGTGAGAAGGACGGTTGTCCCGACCCATCGGTATGCTGTGTAGGGCGTGCATTTGTCGAGGTAGGATTGATATATCTGATGCAGCAAGTCAGCGCCAACATAAGAATTCTCGAGTGATTCCCGTGACGGTGGGGAGCAAACTCTTCCTAATTTTGTGGTTTGCGCCGAGACGGCCGCAAAGGGGGTTTGTTCTGGTTCGGTGGAGTCCATTCCGAGCTCTTATAGGGCGCAAAGCGCCTGTGGCAGGTTCTGTAGTCCTTCAAGGTTTCAGGATGATGGCGAATGACGCGACAAAAGAGTGTTACTTTCCGGTGGAACGTATGCGCCTTCTCTGTGGCCGTGATAACTGGGTGTTGGCGAGAACGGGTAGAGATTCAATAAAATCCTTGATCGACAACTAACGCTGTTGGGGATAGCTCTATTGAGGCTCTTGGCGAACTCATGCAGACAATCGGCATCTTAGGACTCAATATTCCAATATACTATGGCTTCCAGAATTATGACTCGGCCACTGGCCGTTAGATATCTATCCCAATCTCTACCTAGGTTTGTTCGGCCTTACTCCCAGCCGCCCACGAATCAATACGAGAACATATTGGTCGACCTGCCCAAGCCCGGCGTGGGCAAAAGTAAGTCTGGTCCTTTTCCTCTCCCCACTAAAATTCGAGACTTCGGCTGATGTGTCTGTAATAAATCAGTCACACTCAATCGTTCAAGAGCTTCAAATGCTCTCTCATCCGCTCTCTTTGTGGAATTGAACGAGGCTCTACAGAAGCTCGACAGCGATGACGGTACTGGGGCTATTGTACTTACTGGCGGCGAGAAGGCTTTTGCCGGTATGCTACAGACGTCTTGATAACGGAGATTTTCTTTCTTACAGCTTGGTCCCTTGGCAGCTGGAGCCGACATCAAAGAGATGAAAGACCTGACTTTCAGTAAAGCCTACAACACCAATTTCATCGCCTTGTGGTCTTCCACAATCCCTAATATCCGCAAGCCAATAATCGCCGCCGTCAATGGACATGCCCTTGGGGGTGGATGCGAGTTAGCCTTAATGGCCGATATAGTTTACTGCTCCTCGTCCGCGACGTTCGGTCAACCGGAGATCAGATTGGGTATCATCCCTGGCGCTGGTGGTAGCCAGAGGCTTACCGTAGCAATCGGGAAGAGCCGAGCTATGGAATCGATTCTGACGGGTAAGAACTTCAATGGGACGGAAGCAGCTCAGTGGGGTGTTGCGGCCAGAGTGTTCGACAGTGCAGAAGAGTGCATACAAGGGGCCGTGGATACGGCGGGGAAGATTGCAGGCATGTCCAGGGTGGCGGTGAGGGCAGCCAAAGAGGTTGTGAATAAGAGTCAAGAGATTGGCCTAAGGGACGGATTGGATTACGAGAGAAAGGTCTTCCACGGTTTGTTTGGAAGCAAGGATCAAAAGATTGGAATGTCCGCTTTTGTGGAGAAGAAGAAGCCTGAGTGGTCTAATGAATGAAAGACACTGATCTAAGCTATTCACACAGGAATACCGCACAGTAGCCTTTGACTGAGACTCCGGCTTCATGAGTGACATCTTTTCATTTGGGATGCAAAGCTCCGCAAGTTGGGGAACAGAGCTCTGAAATTAGGATTCTTTCATAAGGTGTGGAAATTATAAACGCCTCACGGTTCTGCGCGCGTTCGAATGCCCAACGCACGTTGACAATCATACGAGCTTGCCATCGGATTTAAGCTTTATGACGTCACCTTTATCCCGTCATTATCTCACACTGGGCACCAAGTTGGTCAACCAAGTTTTTCAACCAAGTTTTGATTATCTCTACAGTGGTGCTCCACCTCCCATTCCCAATGCGTGTTGGAAGTGAAGATGACTTCAGAAGCACCTAGGACTTTCGCTGGAGTCAACGTCGAGCGAGATTTCGGCTATGGCATATCGACCAAGCCTTCGAAGCCTCCTTGTGGCGAGCCCCAGCCCGGGCAATCTAAAGCTTCGCGAGCTTTGACTCTAGTCTCATATTTCGTGGGAGGATGCATGGCGTAGGCCTATCCTGCCAAACTCTCCAGCCTTGTTCGACATATTGCTCATAAACTGTGGCAAGCTGACACTTGCTTAGAATCAATGCATCCCAATTCCTCGGCGCTCCATTATATCTCATCAATGAAGATTGGTACAATGCATGGATAGCGTTCACGAAACAATCGTGGGGAATTCTCACAATGACGATGACCCAGTGGTGGGCGCCCACGACTGTGAGAATCAGTGGGGATAGCAGCGTACGGGGTCAGCTACTGAAGACAAGCGATGGATCTCTTTACTGCACTTTCCCTGAACGAATGATCATGATTGCAAATCATCAAATATATACGGACTGGTTATATCTGTGGTGGATTGGCTACACAGCCGGCATGCACGGCCGTATATACGTCGTCCTTAAAGAGTCTCTCAAAAGAATACCTGTCATCGGCTGGGGAATGCAGTTCTCCCAATTCATCTTCCTCAAAAGAAAGTGGGAGCAGGACAAAACCCGAATGGCGGCGCATCTACAGAAGTTTAACAACCGAAAAGACCCAATGTGGCTGATGATGTTTCCGGAGGGGACAAATCTTGCTGACTGCACAAGAAAAGCTAGTAGGCAATGGGCGGAAAAAAATGGCATCAAAGATTTGCAGCATACCCTCTTGCCGCGAGGCACTGGATTGCAATTCATTCTGCAGGAGCTAAGGCAGACTGTCGACTATGTCTACGATTGCACCATTGCCTATGAGGGTGTGCCTCGTGGACAATTCGCTCAAGATATCTTCACTGTTGGCGCCTCCTATTTGGGTGGCCGCCCTCCAAAATCTGTCAATATGTATTGGCGACGGTTCCTTATATCCTCAATTCCGTTAGATAATCCAAAGCAGTTTGGACTTTGGCTTAGACAGCGTTGGATGGAGAAAGACAGATTCATAGAAGATTATTACCAGACAGGGCGTTTGCCAGCGGATGAGGGTATAAGCAAAGATGAGAAAGGACAGCTTATTCGAGGTGCTGGTCACATCGAATCCCAGATCAGGCCGAAGTACTGGTACGAATTTCTGCAAGTCTTTGCGCCAATTGGACTTTTTGCCCTTGTGTTGTACATGTTCTATGGAGCGCTGCCTGCGAAGGTCTTGGATCAAATCCAATCAGTTGATAGACAGACTGTTTTAAAGCAGATTGATGCCTATTCAAAGCTCCAAATTAAGGTCCCTGATCAAAAACAACTAAAGGCAATAGCAAGAAAGGAATTGCGAGATCGGCAAAAGGTCCCAGGTAGTAAGCTCAGGAATGCCGCTTTGTCTCAGGGCGTGGTCACTTTGAATGGAGTACCCCAGAAAGACTTTCCCATGAAGGGACTTGACGACAAAACGGCTGCGAAGGCATTGTCTGCCAAGAAGCCTCCTAAATTAAGGCCTATATCAAAAGCTGGCACGAGGAAAAAACCTGTTACACTGAATGGCAAGCCGCTCAAGGACTTCCCTGCCAAAGGACTCGATGAACCTGCTCCCAGTAGACCATTTGTCACCCTAAACGGCAAGCCAATAGAGGATTTCCCAGCCAAGGGATTTGACAAAGCACTGAGTACGAACCGGACGGCAGCGCAAATCTCGACAGCAAAATCTAAACCTGCTCCGAAGCTTTCAGTTCGATCGTTTACTCCTCAAAATGCATCAACCAAACATCCTGCACCGCAAAAGCTACCAGCTAAAGCTGCAGCGAGTCAAAAGCTGCGGCCACAAATGCGTACGACAACGAAATCCGAACAGACTAGTAATGCAATACCAAAGATTATAGGGGATAAGCCGGCTATCAAAGAAGCTCCAGCAAAAGAGGCCGAGATAAGAGGCCCAGTCAAGCCCAAGCCAGATGTTAAACTCAAACAACCAGTTTCAAAGCTGCAGAATCCCTGTGCGGCCCCGACAGTGGCAGGATCAGAAGCTTTGGACGAAAAGACCGTTGACAGTGCCGATATCCGGCGAGCTCGGAAGAAATTGGAGCTTCGACAGGGTAGACAGGAACCGAAACGAAAATTACGTCGAGTATTGGAATTTTCTGCTACAAAATCATAAGTTGTGCTCATGTATGTTGTGTAAGGAAACAAGTTGAATTCACGTTACATATGCAATATTTTTAGTGCGATAGTCACTAGACATATGGAGGCATGCAGGTATGCAGGCACTGCCAGCCTTGTTTCGACGAGGGACGAAATGTAAGATATGTCAGGGTACTATATGTAAGCGAAACCATGTCGAATGTCACTGTCACCGTTTGCATTATAACGTAAAGGAGCTACTAGAAGTTCTATTAAGCTGAACAGACTCTCAAGAGCAACCAACCCTCGCGCCAATAAGAGCTACTAGCTCTAAGTACAGTACATACAAATAAATAAGCTGCACGTACAGGCCGATTTACGAGACGTGGCCTAGAAAATCAGCCCTGCCTTCAGTTTATCACCGTTGACGATCTCATCTTTCTTTGCCATCAACTCTGCCATATCCCATATATATCTCACATACCTCCCAGCCAACCACTCGCGCTTCTCGTTCGTCATATACACGATAGAATCCCCAGCCACTTCCGGTATTTCCGTGAAGACTAAACAAATTCAGCAATCACGATACCCGGATAATGAACAACAATCACGAACGAGGAAGCTTACCATGCTTAAATTCCTCCGGCAGCTCTCCCCCACCCATCATCTCTGTTCCTGGAATATTTTCTGGATGAACACAATACGGCAAAACACCCTCATCACTATACTCCGCATTCACAAACTCCGCCAACCGCAACAGCGCCAGCTTGGACATCATATATGCGCTCCCACCAGGCATTTTCAAAAGCGATCCCACGCTACTGACGTACGCGATCTGCTTATCGCCACCTTTCAGCAGTAAGGGGACGAACGTGCGAGTGACGAGATAGATACCGCGGAGATTGATGTTCAGTGTGTTCCGCCAGTCGTCAGCATCGGTGTCTACGATCGGGGCTTGAAGTCCTAGGACACCAGCGTTGGGGATGACGATGTCGAGATGGCCGAAGGCTTTCGAGATTGAGGATGTTGTGTTCTCTACACTCTTCTGGTCTGTTACATCAAGTCTAACTTGCAGTACCATCGGAGGGTATTCCGCTGCAGCTTGGACAATGGCTTTCTCAGTGGCGGTCAGGTCTGAGCGAGCACGGAGGGCAATGTGGGGGACGCCGGATTTTGCGTAGGAGATAGCTATGGTGTGGCCTACTCCTTTGGAGACGCCGACGATGAAGACGGTTTTGTTGCGGAGGTTGGTTCCGCTGTGGAGGATTGGTGTGAAGGTGTCGCCTTTGGTGACTGTTAGTTTTGGGCGTTTGCGACAGGGATGGGAGGGTGATACTGGGGGTAGCTAGTGGATTAGGTGAGTGCTTTGGAGGAGGCATCGTGTGGTTTAGCTCGAAGGTGCTTCTCAGATTTTGCTCAGTGAAGATATAACTTTATCCCAGTCGTCATATAAATTATAAAAATATAGCCCATTTGTCATGAAAGATCACTTTCTCCCGCTTTAAGCCACCGTTTGCCAATATGAGATATCCCCCTACATTGCGCCATCTGTCTAAATGTTGACATGCGTACCAAACTGAGGATGATCGGACAGCCAGTCGTCCGATAATTAGGACATCACTTGAATGCTCCTTACCTGTTCCTGAAAGGACGTCAGCGGCTATTATTGCAAATCCAAGGAAAGGAAAGCGAAAGTTCAATTACTCAGTTAGCACTGCCACGAGTCTCCATTTCCATTTTCCTAATCCGTGCTCTTATTGCATTGAATTTCATTGTATTCGGAACTGCGTGAAGTAACTTCAAGGTCAAACTTAGTGCACATATGGTATCATTCCACAATTATCTCCGTCCGTTAGATATCATACAAGGAATCCTTTATCGACAAAACTCCCATCTTGCCAGACCATCGTGCGCACAGTCGCTACACAACACCAATCGATAGCATATCATACACAGGATCATACAGAGCCTTCCTCCAAGCATGCCTCAAGCTCAGTGCCATTCATGCTAACTTTCGTCCCAAAACGTCGCCGCTGGTGGCGGCACCTTACTTTCGGAGCGGCGCTTTCGCAGGCGCTTTCGCAGGAGGTTTTGCGGGTACTTTTGGCGCTTGCGATGGCTGAGCAGCAGGCGCTTTTGGCTTCGGTGGTGCTCCATTCTGTTGGGGTTTAGCTGGGGTTGGTTTAGGGGATTGTGCTTTGGGCTGCGGAGCTTTTGGTGTGGGCGCCTTTGCCTGTGATGATGCGGTACTCTGCCCGTTCTTCCAGTTCTTTCCGTTCTTTGATGGTCCTAATTTTGGTGGAGGACCTCTTTTTGCTCTCTCGGCTTTCTTGCGCTCTAACTCGGCTTTCTGGGCTTGTAGGAGCTGCTTCCTCTTCCATTGTAGTTCCTTCATCTGCCTTTCACTTATCTGCCACACCACTGGATTTTTAAGGATCTTGGCTCTACGTGCCTGGGCTGCTTGAGGCGTTGGTGCTGCTTGGATGTATTGGATTTGAGGTTGGGTAAGTTGTTGTTGAATTTGTGGTACTGGTGCTCCTGAAATAAATTTATTCCCCTCGAGAGTATCGGTATACTGCTGCAAAGCATTGCCTTGGTTTGCAAGGGCGGTTACTAAGTAGATGGCGAGGGTCAGCTTGTTCAATATTTTCAAAGCGAGTGGTTGCGTTGGGAGTACTTACACCCCTTATTTACAGTTGCAGCAATGCTTTGAAAGGTATCCTTGTTGGGCTGCACGCCCAATTCAAACGAGAACAGTTGGTTTGAAATAGTGTCCATGATGCTTTGCATGTGGTAATGCTTTTGTGGGTTGTACTTGGAGCAGCTGTGTGGAAATGGTCTGCATTTGGCGTAATTGAGGCTGGAGAGGCTGTGACGTAGCTAACTTTGTGGCGGAATCAAGGAAAGTGACGCACACATGACGCCAAGCCTAACGCGGCCAAGCGTAACCCTTGCCCTGAATGCGAGAGCTCCGGCTCAAAAGAACATAGGCAAGAAATGACCACATACCCTGCCATTTGTTTTCATGGGCACTTGACAACAACAGCTTAAGACTTTGGCATTGGCAATGCCCTGTATATATCCAGTAGTAGTTCTATATCAATCCAAGCCAATACCGATTTGGGAACGGATGTCAGTTATAGGTTAATGGGATGGGATCTGACTCAGACAACGCTTTGTTGTATTCCGTAAGCATACACATCTACAGTCACCCACCTCAAAGAATACGCTCATGAAAGGGATGAATCGAAGCAAGGACCTGTCGTTTCTCAAATCTATCTGACTTCGACTCGATTTTCCAGTCGATGCAAACCCTAGATACCGATTTATGTCAAATTATTTACCCAGCCAAAGAATTATGGCCTCAGTTTTGTTAACTTTGGTGAAAGATTGTCTTTTTTGCTCCAGGCCAGAGCGGACACATTTCATTGGTGTCGCATCTTCTAAATATTCACTAACAGAAGCTACTTGTCTCCGAAGATCGGTGAAGGTCTTGCCGAGGTAGACCTGATGATCTCCTGCATTTCATTGGCTCTCTATACATCAGTCATCCGAACAGGCAATTGATAGACCTCTTCTAAAGAAACCTACCTCTGTTGGACAAGATTGCCTCACAATTCATGGGTCACTGTCTCAAAACATGCACAGTGATGCTTGCTGGCCCTTGAAACGTCTAGCGGTGCCTTTTTCAGCGATGTGGGTCTGCTCAGCTCCCTCAATTGGGTTCTGGCGAGCGCATCGATGAGTACTCCTGGGTTCTGCTCTTCGCGGATTCTCTAAAGCAGCGATGGGTATCTGGTTGTTCTTATGCTGCAACTGTATCAATAGTACGGTCCTTAATCACAGATCGCTAGGAGCCATCGTGGACTAAAGACCCGGTCGGGAGGCCTATATATTACCTCTATAATCTGCAGGACCATGCTTTCCCGTGAGTGGTGGGATAGGAATAGCAATCACCATCCACTATCCTGGGTCTCACAGAAGGGGTAAACAATCACACCGCCACATCTATATTCCCAGTCGTCTGTCACCGTCTCGTGGCCATCGCATGTGCTTAAATTGGAGCTTCAGACGGCCCGTTCCCCAAATGTCTTCCGAGATTTGCCTCAAACTCGTGGAGCATGGCATTGAATACCACCATATGTTGGCCTTGTGCTGGCCTTATGCGGAGTCTGTTGATCAACATGAGCCTAATGCTCAGTTGGGTCGAGTGAAACTATGACCGCAAGAGATCTGTCACCGCATTAGCGCTGCGGAGTATAACGTCTGTCAGTGGATTAACGGTAATGATGCATACCCGAGTCGCATGCATAACAGCTGCCTCAACGGTATAGCAAATGATAGAAGGCGTTAATAATATGTGGGAGATCACTCCGAACAAAGCCTTATTCGCACCCACTACGTTCAAGCGATCCTCTGAATACCATACTGAAACCCCGCATCGACCAGTGTTAATTGAACGCCTATATGTCTATGAGTGCCTTCAGAAATCAATTGAGTCCATCCATGCAATTTCCCCCACAGCTGCTAGCGTTGCATTTTTAAAATATATCTTATAGATCAGGACATCTCTAAACTCTCACGTGCTATATATTGCACTAATAGCCTCCAGACTTATTATTCGTCATTCCATTATTTTCGTATATTTGCTCGTCATCAGCCAACTGCTGCACATAATGAATATACTTACGAAACTGTTTGCGCCATCCTACTCTTTAAGCGACTCTCGCATTAGGGCCTCATACATTCCCGTCTGTCTTCGCTGGGATCAAATCTCTAATGCTTACAGCCTGCTCCTCTGCTAACTGCCGTCATTCTTGTCCCGTGTCCTTCAACCCTACTATCCGTGGACCGTGCGTTCATGTGTGATCTCACCCTGGAGGGTTTGAGCTTGGAACCACGACTTACTTACTCACAACATACCTCCAATGTCTCGTCAATAAAATACTTGGACCTCATATTGTTGCGCGACTTTAGCCAGAACCCTGAGACATATCTCTGCGCAACTTTAACTGCAGCCTACTCGGTTTGAGCGAGGCCTTCGTACTTGCACTTGCCCGAAACCGCGCCAGAGCACGCATGAAGGACATAGATCCTACTCCTCGCAGCACCCTGCCAAAATCTTCAAATGATCACGGTGGTACTCACAGCTTCTGTGACAGTACGCAGGACGATGACATGGCTTACAACAAACTTAACAACATTTGGTATATATCGTGAAAACGAAAGAATTAAAGGTCGTGTCGCCATACCGAACATACACAACTCAGGACCATACGAAGGCCAAGAAGGACATGGGATATTTGCCTCCTACCCTGATTTAAATTTCTATTTACCATCAACCATAACTCAGGAGCTGCCTCATACACTGTTCACTGTCAGGCTTGGTTCGGAAGGGTAAAGACTATACACTCTTGGAAAGCAGGAGGTGCTCGCTCCAATGTCATCTTTTCAAGTCCATGCACCAGGAAATGTGATATTCCAAGGAGGTATAGGGTAAGTAGATGAGAATATCCAACTCGAAAGGACTTTTGGATGGTACGTCAGTAAAATCCATAGAAGATGGACTACATTTAGAAAGCCATTTGAGGCGGGATGAGGAGCTTGCCTACCAATACACGGCCAATGTTACGCAGGACGTGGAGGAGACAAATCATTTGGGTCTTAAGAATAACAGCATGCACATGGGCAGCTAAGACATGCTGTCTCAAAGTCGTGTGGCAGTCGTAATCCTCAAGGAATTTCAGAGGTCCAAATGATAGAAAAATTTACATATTTAACCGTTACGACAGAGTCTCGACTCGGCAAAATTAGTTTAGGATGAAGAACAAGTCACAAAGTAAGGTCAAGACGTATCTCAAACCCATAATTGTGATATGCTCTAAAAAACCTAAGCATTATCATGTTCACATTCCTGATCTACCGATCAGATGAAACAGAACACTGTCCAAGAAAACAATCCCATCATCATCAACCTAAGCAACGAAGCAAAAAGATTCTCAAGCACCAATAGCAGCCTTCTCACTCTCCTCCAATAACGTAACCTTACAAGCCACCCCATCCCTCGGCCTCAACACCAATCTCCACATCTTCCACGATTCCGGATCATCAACCTCCATATCCCTCTCAAATCGATACATACTCAAAAGACAAATCATCAGACACTTCATCTCCGTTTCCGCAAACTTCCTCCCAATACATCCCCTCGGTCCCTGCAAAAACGTCATAAACGCATTACTAGTATGATCCGCAGGCAAATGGTCCCATCGATCAGGATCGAACACATCCGCATTATCGCCCCAGAAAGACGGCAGGCGATGAATAGCGTTGGCATGGATATATACAGTTGTCTTTGCAGGGACGTCATAGCCGCCTAGGCGGTCATCGTCAATGGTTTGACGGACGGTCATGGGGATGGGGGGGATATAGCGGAGGGATTCGCGGCAGACGTTGTCGAGGTAGCGGAGGTTGTCGGCGTCGAGTTTGGAGAGGCGGTCGACGTCGTTGCGGGAGGCAGGGTCGAACATGAATGGGTAGTGTTGTTTTATTTCTGCTCGAACGCGTTCCTGGATCTCGGGGTGGGTGGAAAGGAGATGGATAGTCCATGCGACGCCTGTGGCGGTGGTGTCGTGTCCCGCGCCGAGGAAAGTCATGACTTGGTCGCGCATGGTTTCGAAGGAGAGGGTGGCTTCGCCGGCGGCTTCCATTTTCATGTTATCTTTGACGATGAGGGCGATGATGTCTTTATCTTTCGCATGGGTTTTCTGGTGTTTTTGGCGGACGATGTCGGTGGCCTTGCTCATGATAATGTTGCGGGATTGAAGGATGTCGCGGTTCATCTTTGCGGGGAGATATTTTGTGAGGGGAATGAAGGCTGCGAGGCCGTGGAGGATGCGGGACTGGATGTCGAAGGCGAAGACAAGGCGGTAAGCTTCACGGATGGGGGTTTCAGGGTGTTCGAGGGAGTCGAGGTCAGTGCCGAAGCCGGCTTCGCCGATAATGTCGAGGGTGGTGCGGTTGAGCCATTCGAGGACTTCGATAGTCATGCTCTTGGTCTTCGCAACGAGCATGTCTCGCTCCCAGAGTTTGGAGAGGAGCAAGGCTTTGCGCCAGAAAATGGGAGTCAAGGCTTTGATTGACTGGATTGAGAAACCGGGTGAAAGGGCTTTTCGTTGGTGCTTGTGTGGGTTTCCTTCCGCGAGAAGGACACCCTCGCCCAGGACTCGAACCATCCATTGCTTCGCACGATCTGGCTTGGGGTAGTTGTACGGGTTTTTGATGCACATATGATTGAGAGCGTCATCGTCGGCAATTGAAAGACGTTCTGCACCGAATGGGAAGAAATATCTAACAATTGGTCCATATTTCTTATGCCATTCTCGGTTTGGGGTTCCAACCTCGGTGGTGATGATGGTAAAGAATTGTCCCCATAGTGGGAACCCTGGGACTGTGGGGACTTTGCGAAGTGTCGATATGTGGAAGGGGAAAATATATGTCCAGTAGACAAGGTAGACAAATATGCTGGCTCCAAAAGCAGCGCCGAAAACGCGCAGAGGATCCATATCAGCGAGTTTTTGAGCGGCCAAAGCTATTCCTCCTGAGAGAAACGCCAGTGGCAGAATTTCCATCTTGATAACCATGTTGGTCGGTTGCAAGTTACACAGCTATGAGAAGATACTGAGGTAGATGAGATACAGGTGGCAGATTCCTTGGGACTTTCCCACTATAAGGAAAACTGATGGCAAGAATGGCTTGGGCCGAGATATTCAAGGAAACGCCGCTGACATTGAAAAGGTAGATCAAAAAAGGGAGAGATTGGGTGCTCACTGCCTAGCTTCAGGTAGGAAGCAAAGTCAAGCTGTTGGGAATCGCGTCATTACCGACGAGACCGTCCGAAACAGCAAGATGTACAGGATTAGCCATGGGAAGGTATGGTATATGTTACGAGGTGTCATATACAAGACACCCATTGGGAAAGATAAAATGAGATCTTCGGGAAGACTACCCTTTTGGGAGCGTGCATCAAAACACGAGAGAGTGAACAAGGCAGAGACAGATCCGGCATTTGCGGCTTGGGGCTGAAGAGGCAGAACCTTGCATGGGGCAGCTTATCAGCGAGTATTGGCGCTCATGACGGGCATTGGTGTGAAGCCACGGAAAGCCACTGAAATCATGGCCATGGCGGATCAAATCATACGGTTGTGGGATGTTTATGGTTGGGGCAAGGTGTGATGGATCATTTAGCATTTAGGCGAAGGTGATACAGAGCGATGCAGAACGACTGCGATACCCCTGGTCAATTAGTGTCACCCTAGTTCCTAGTTCTACCTAACTCGATGCCCTTTGAAGTTTGGCGATCTCTGCAACGTGCTGATGAAAGCCACAAACTCGAATTAGGCCAGCTCGATCAGGCCAGCTAGCGCTCAATGGTGGATCATCTTCGGTTAGAGATCCGGAGGGGTTGCATGGGATAGAATTCTTCGTTCCTTTCCTTGGTCGATGACTATCCGTGGAGGTCTTGGTCTTGGATCCGTGCTGTCCTTAATTATGCTGGAGCTTCGGTTCTACTCGGTGTCAGATCGGATTCAGTGTGGAGGCCAGCAGTCTAGAAGACTAGAAGACTGGAATTCTAGAATTCTAGAAGCCTATTGTTGAGAAGTCTGTCGTTGAGAAGCGGTGAGAAAACTTGATTGGGTCGCTTATAGAGTGCAATGATCAGTAGATGCCTACTTTCCGTGCATTAAATATGATAGCAGAAGAGTGCAGATGCAAGTTGGTATCGCAGGCTGATGATGAGATATGGGACATGATGGCTGATAGTAGCTGGATGAACATCAAACTGCCGGTTTACCACATGCAGTCGTGTTGGAGGGGCACATACTTTCAAATCCGGGCCACTGACGGGCAAACGGTCAGCCCACACACAAATAGTTCGCCGGCTGAGCATGGTCTCGTCCCCCAGACAATAAATCGGGGAGATTATGCACATTGCCGGCTAGTCAACAATGGATTAAAAAGGATTATCATGATATGATGACGACTGTTTTCACTTCGCGTTGAGTTATTACGACCCACAAATGTGTGAGTTGGCCAACGAGGCCTCCCTTCGCTTTCCCTTGCATCATTGGCGAAGGTTGAGATAGAGTGTCGTCGTGATCCGCGGCTAGTCTCGACTATGGGCGACTATGAGCGGAGCGTAGGGAAGGGAGCGGCGCCACGAAAGAGATGGCTTTGCCTTGATTTGGAATGATCAACCACGCATCGGGCAATTTAACTTGAATGAGACAAGTAAACTTTCGCCACCGACGATATAACTTGATTGGTTTGCACTACTCCAAAACAACATCATGTAAGGCGTACATCCGCATATACGCCATTATTATATGTGTCCAATAACCAAAATTATCGTTGACAAAAAATCGCCCCATGTGCAAAAAGCACCAGCAATCCCCGCCACCACCGTCACAAGTATCTCCCCGTTCATCACCGCGTGGCTGCTGCTGCATGTTCAACCCTTCCTACCACTGCTCGTGAGATGAAGGTCATGCGCCAGCGTTGTCCCTGCAGCTTTCATCAACCCCTCGGCCACGTGCAGCGCCTCAGATGCTGTCTCGCTCGTCTCCGACATAGTGGGCATTTGTTTGGTCTCGAGTCCGCGAACTGCCTTGTTTGGAATACTCGTGCCCATCGCCCGGGTTGATCGCTTCTCTTTTTTACTGGCCTTTTTATATGTCGCCGCGTAGAAGGAAATGAAAAGCACCAGATAGGAGCTCAACGTTGCGCAACCCGTAAAAGCCGCAAACTCTTCACCCCCACATTTGCCAACATGAGGAAAGGAGGGGAAGTACACACTGGCCGCGTAGTTGTATGTGGCATAGTACACGAAGCCTTGGATACATCTACGTTAGCGGTGTTCGGAGGCAGGCGTCGGAGCCGAACATCCTTACCTAAATCGATCACAAACTGAGCAATTTGCAGCCTCGTGATCCACTCCTTCCACCAAATACGAATTCCTCGTGCCGCCTGGAAGTAGTACCAGTACATGACCACGTGCACAGTCAAGTTCAACGTAATTGGAACCCATGACACGGGGGTGTGTCCGATCAATTGGGTGTAGCAGAGAAATGCCGTTGCGCCGTGATGATAACAATGCAGAAATGCTGATGAGGTTAGCTCACCATAAAGCGCCTCAGATTGCAGGGTTACGGACTGAGAGGCTTTTTCTTCAAAACGAGGAAAATGGTATCCAGAAGTTCAAGATATTTGGTTAAATAGTTTAGCTGGTCGTTGTCAATTGCTGTTTGCGATATCGGAGACTTGGCGGTTACCCACGTAGTATAGAGTCACCAATGGTCCAGTCCAGCCTCCAGCGTCGCAAATGGTGAAGAAGACACCATGTCTCCATATCGTTGGTACAAGTTGCTCAATGAATAAAATGAGCAGCGCACCAGATATAGCCGTCAAGTAAAAGTTGTGGATCAGGAAAAGATCATTAAGTTTGAACGCAGGACGCGTTCTCATCAATTCTCGGCCTCCGAGGATGATGGTGTAGTATGATATCAGGACTGCGGCCGTGGATTTGAGGGTCAGCATAGGCGTTTCTCCGGGGGTGATGTCTAGTTTGTCTGCCGGATATCCCATGGCAGATGTCCACACGCGGTCGAATATCTGCCATGGCGAAAGATCACCAAGATGCACGGCTTTGGTATCAAAGGGGCTTGAAGGTCCGTAGCTGTAAGACATTGTTGCTCGATGGATATGGAGCAACTAATGAGTTTTACTTGGATGTGATGAGTCAAAAAGAAATGGGGAAATTGAAGAAGAGGAATAATTAAAAAGGAAGACGTTCAAAGGGCTGAGTCCTTCCGAGCGTCAGTGGCGTGTTGCGAGGATCAACAAAATCTGTTAGACCAGATCAGCTATGAGGAGAGTCAGGTCGTTGTTGGGAATCATGAAGAAGGTGGCTTTCAACTGACAAATAGCATATCGAAGGGTATGCAGGAGCTTTTAATAAGTGACGTCGGACTTGCACCATTCCGTGGGTCTTTCAAAGCGGATGGACGCTGATCGATCAGACTAGGGGCATTCAGCTCATCAAAATTCGATGCTGTTTGATTACGAGCTCAAGGAAGTCTAGCTGAGGCCTGGTATTCATCTTAACACGGGAGGGCGTCCGATCTGCATCAAAAGGGGTAGAGTGAGTAAGGTACATCTTGATTATCGGCAGTGGCTGGCTCCCACAGCAAAGGCCGATCTGCAGGGCATCGAAGGTTGGTTGCGTGTGAGCCGGTGATATTAGCGTTCGGTGTATGTTCGCTGTGTTTGATTATGACGCGTTGTTGCGAATGAATGGCCTGGGCCGGTATTACTACTAGCATAGGTCTAGTATCAGCAGCAATGACCCGGTCGACAGGTCACAGAATGCATGATCAATATGCAGGTCTTGGGAGGTCTGACTCGCTACAAGAGCTAATTGATTGGCTCTGATGTGCAAAACGAAAGCATAGATTTGGGGTCTGGTGGACACGGGTTAAAGTGGGTCTGTTGTACTTGGAAAAGCCTGGATATGAGCTGGCCATGAAAGATCAATAGTCAGGTCATTGCATCGAAAAGATGGTGCAACTAAGAAAGAAGCCATACTGGTAAGATACCCGGTATTATGTCCATTAACAGTCTCTATGGATTCAGCCATAAGCCATATATCCCCAAAGTGAGTTAGAGGGATTAGCGGATTGGGACCGCTTTCGGGGCATCGCGGCTCTGCGCTACTGAATTTCCGGATTGGGGTTTATGAGTTTCCAGGAAACCTAAAAAGTATTAGCTTGCAACTAAAAATTATGGATACTTTCATCACGCTAGTCAGGGGTCTGCTATAAGATCTGCGTGCGATGAAAATGCCACGAGCAACTCAATTTTTGGCAGCACAATTTTGCTCCATGCAGCCTAATCATCATATGCGCCACTGGGTTACACCTTCTTCCATGCTTCACCGACCTTCATACTTGACACCCTACTACTCCGGACCTGTAGTAATTACCCTGAGTTCAGCCACCGCCGTATTTTGTCCGAAGCGGTCCTCATTGCCGGCTTTGCTTCTTTTGTTCAAAAACCGTGATTCGCGCAGGATAGGAACAGAGTGTATGATGTCATCGATCGTCTTGACTCTCGCCAATTACCCATTCCAAGCAGCTTCTGGCACTAGTGTCTCGCGGATTTCAAAACTCCATGATCGACCGCTGGCACTAATATTCGAGACGGAGCTGGCCTTGAGACATGTAATAGAATACCTGCCCTAGCGTAAAACATATTAATCCTTCTGGTTTGTCATGGCACCTCGTTGAGGGACTTGAACGATTTCAGAGGAAGCGCTTTCCTCGACTAGAGGTCCATCGCCCCCCAAGCGCCAGTTTTCCAAAGGACCATAGTCAACAATTCTTCGCACTGTTCAACGGGCAACAGACTTCAGGATGCCACTCACCCTAGAAACACTTCCTGGAAAGGAGGTTCTTGCTGATACCTTAGTTCCTTCTTCGATATGGAAACTTCTTTGCATTCTTTTGATCATAGTTAATTTCAAGAACTTGCCACTTATATGGCATGTAAGTACAGCGTCCTCCACTTTTTGAACATCCGAACTGACTTGTCTAATAAAGGTCCGACTACTCAATGCATTTCGCTTTGTGCTCCGTTCAGAGCGATCGAGGACGCCTATGTCACCAGGTCAGCTCTTTCAGCCTTTAATCACGGAGTCTCATGGGTCGCTTATGGAGCTTGATTATAACATCCATAGTGAGTTGACCAAGCTCGAACTTTCTGTGATCCAAACTTAACGATTGGAATTTCAGAGTCCAACAGCACTTATTTCCAAGATGTTGATATTGCCCGAACTCATCTGATATGCACACTATTCTCTGCTGGAATCGAACAGGCTAGGCGAAGTAAGGGGCAGGGACTCATAGCTGGGGGAAACCAGACTTTCGGGGTTGCACTTGGGGCTGTCGGTTGTTCTTTCAGGAAGGAGATCAACCCTTTTGAAAAATACGAGATGTGGACACGAGTGTTGTCCTGGGATCGAAAATGGATCTATATGGTTACACACTTCGTTCGCAAAGACGCTGTTAAGCCCAAACGATTCTCAATGTACCCCAAGCAAAAAAATAAGAACGCCGGCACGAGAACCGTGGACAAGGCAGAAGATGCAATTATTGCCTCTGCTCTCAGCAAGCTTGTCTTTAAGAAGGGCCGTCTCACCATCCCACCTGAAGTGATGCTACAAGCATCAGGCTTATTGCCACCTCGACCAGCGGACCTTGCACTATTGCAAACTGAAGTTTACAATGCACCTATTAAACTAAAAACAGCTCAACGAATCTTCGACGTCCCTTTCCGATTCTTCGAGCAGTTGGATCTAGTCTGGGAAGCCGCGCGCAATGCGATTTCACCGCCCCCAGAAGAACAAAGAGATCAATCAAGAGATGGATCTCCGGACGGAACGGCAGCAGAGAAAACTGATCAATGGACCTGGGAGAGAGTCGAGGAGGAGAGATTGAGGGGTTTAGAGATGGCGAATAAGCTGGCAGGGCTTGAAGGCTTAGCGGCAGAATTCACAGCAGAAGCAGATGCATTGGGCAAGCACAGTGATCTGTGGTGGTTCTTGGGATTGACTTACTAAAAGAATAATGACGATATCCAATAGAATTGCATAAAGGGGTCGGAGTTTTTGCTGCCAAGGCTCACAGAGGGGTTCAACGGAAGGAATTTATAGTACATGTAAAACACCAAACTAGCTGGCGTATTATATTACCAAGCCCGCCGAATCTAGCAACCGTCACCTTTGTGGACATTATCTGTATCTATGCGCAACCACGCGCGTCACCGAGGTTGAGATCGTCGCTCGGTGCATCGTAATTTCTTGGGTGTCGTATTACCAATTGCCTAGGTAGTATCTCCCATACTTTCTTCATCGTGTCTTCCATTGCCTACTTGCTCGCTTTCTCTGCTACTATCGGCAAGCCT
Organism: Cetradonia linearis; assembly: GCA_003521265.1. Taxonomy (NCBI): domain Eukaryota; kingdom Fungi; phylum Ascomycota; class Lecanoromycetes; order Lecanorales; family Cladoniaceae; genus Cetradonia; species Cetradonia linearis. The sequence goes on from QKZZ01001246.1 coordinate 22,283, forward strand.
CTTACGGAGATTTCTGGCATTTCCTGTTCGCCCTCCTGGTATCTAAGCAGGAGCCCACGCTTGCTCATTCATGCTTCTGCCAGCCGTCCTCGAACTGCGGTGGATACCATTTGTGTCTACACATTCCCTGTCCTGGGCCTGCCCTGGGCCAATTCTTCTTATTGTCACCCTCAACTGCGTGTCTCACTGCCGCTTAATCGTGTATGACGCTGGCAGTCGACTCGAGCTGTCTCACACATCTTGAATTCGATGATTCACCTGCACTGATCTCTGACGTATTGCCCTTGTGGATTCATTGCACCCGTGATTCAGCGACCATCTTGATTGAAAGAGCCAGAATCTCGCTCTGTATCCTTAGCGAAAATGTCGACGCCTAATAGAAGCCCAGCCGATCAAAGTGAGCTCACTCTGACACCAGACGCCGATGGTCTGTCCGACTACCAGCAGTATCTTGAGAAAACGAGTAGAAAGGGCAGCTCTCTTCACACCAGACCGCGTGCAGAGAGCTCCCTTGCGAGTCCACTCGCGACAACAGATAATGCCGAGACAAACCGGCAGTCCTCCATTTCGGATCCTGATGTCATTATTGAAGCCACTGAGATTCAGACTACCACCAGTCCTACTTTCGAAGAGATTAAACCTGCTGGCAAACGCAAGCCACGTCAAAGACAACCGCACAGAGTCGAGGAAGCGGAGGATCCACATGATTATCTGAGTCTTCTTCCTCTTGCATTTCTTACCCTTGGTATATGTCTATCCGTCTTCCTGGTCTCATTGGACCGTACCATTGTTGCCACGGTAAGCAGGTTCCGCAAATGCTGAAATACAAGGCACGTTGCTGATCCGCAATCTTCGAAGGCCATTCCACGTATAACGGACGATTTCCATTCCTACGACGACGTCGGGTGGTACGGCAGCGCGTACCTTGTCACAGCTGGTGCTCTCCAGCCAATATACGGGCGAATATTCACACTGTTCAATATAAAATGGTCGTTCCTTTGTGCTTTGGGCATATTCGAGCTTGGGAGTTTGATCTGTGGTATTGCACCGAATTCAGTAACACTCATAATTGGTCGAGCTATAGCAGGCTGGGGAAGTGCTGGCATCTTGACGGGATCTTTCGTTGTGGTATCCCACGCTGTTCCACTTCAGAGAAGACCGGTCTATAGCGCAGTTGTGGGAGTGATGTTCGGCGTTGGTGCCATTGTCGGCCCTCTCTTGGGTGGTCTTTTCACCGACTATGTCACATGGCGATGGTGGTGAGTTCTGGGCGCCCAAAAATCAGGCTTGTATCTGACCTATTCCTAGTTTCTACTTCAACCTTCCGGTAGGAGGCGCGACGGTGCTCAGTATGATCATCTTTTTCAAGCCACACAGGAATGCCAAAGAGAGTAACAAACCAGTAATTGAGAAGGTCCTAGGGCTCGATCTCATTGGCAATTTCATCCTAATCGTAGCAGCTGTCATGTTCTTCCTGGCACTGCAGTTCAACGAGCAAGGCTACCCCTGGCAAAGCGCTCGAGTGATCGGTCTTCTGGTTGGCGCAGGTGTGACAGCCATGATATTCGTTCTTTGGCAAAAGAGGGAGGGAGACAAAGCTTTGCTACCACCACGAATCGTATTACAGCGCAGCGTAGCTGTCAGCTGCCTGGCGGCTTTCTTTATCTACGGAACTGTCCTGATCCACGCGTATTATCTCCCCATCTGGTTCCAAGCAATCAAGGGCGCCAACGCAGTCCAGTCCGGTGTGGATCTTATAGCGTACATGATCGCAAACGCTCTCTTTTCCGTCATCGCTGGCATTCTCGTCAGCAAAGTGGGTTATTTCGCTCCGCCAGCTATCGTGGGGGCGGCCATTGGCACCGTAGGCTGTGGACTACTATCCACACTCCAAGTCAACAGCGGCCCAGGCAAATGGGTTGGCTACCAAGTTCTCACATCCGCAGGGCTCGGCATGGCTGTCCAACAGGGCATTATAGCCGTGCAGACCGTGCTAAAACTCGACCAAGTCCCCATCGGCATCGCAGCCATCGTTAGTATGCAATCTCTCGGCGGTGCAATCTTCGTCTCTGTGGGCAACAACATCCTGCAAAACGTCCTTTCCCAGGCCTCAGCAGCAAACGAGCTCCCCGGCGTAGACGTCTCAGCCGTCATCGCCGTCGGAGCAACCCAATTCCGCTCTATCGTCCCCGCCGCATCCCTCCCCGGCCTTCTTACCGTTTACAACAACGCCCTCCAAAAAGTCTTCACCGCTGCGATCCCCCTCTCCGGACTCTCCTGTCTCGTTGCCCTCGGCCTCGAATGGAAGAGCGTCAAGGACAAGAAACCATCCATCGAAGCTGCTGCTGGCTCTGCCCTCGGCCCAGCAACAGAGTACAGCGTCGCTGGTGAAAGCATCGATATGTCTCGCTCGCGGAGGAGAAGCCAAGAGAGCATCAGAAGTGCGGAGAGTCAGAGTCAAGAGAAGAGCAGTTTTGAGACAGCAAGGACGAGTATACAAGTTGAGACGGTCGAGAGGGCGGATTGGGCGGTAGAGTTGGAGCCGGTGATACTGGAGCCGGATCCGGTGCACATGAGGGACCCCGTGAATTGTCGACAGAGCCAGATTTCTATTCCTGGGTCTTGGACGGACTAATGCCATCTCATTGGAGATTTTGGATGGAGGAAAATGATTAATATGATATGATCGGCTTAGTATGTAGATCTGATGTATTGCTTAATTTTGAAAATTTAACTCTAAATACCAATCCAACACTTGCACTTCAACATGAATTTGGACTAAACATATATTGGAATTGAGATTGAGTTACGTATCCTTTGTATAGTAAAATGTCGCGGAAATTCGTAGCCCAATACCGATCATCATCTCGCGAAAGGCTCGTGGAACCTATCTTCATATAAAATCAAAATCTTTGATTACATCTACCAATACAACGAAAGAATGAATACTTGTATCTCAACGCTAAGCTCACCACCCCTGATTCTACTTCCCTGTCTCATGAAGCCTAACCTGCACCCCTGAGCCACTCCGGTTCTCAATAGCATGACACAATCTAATTGGCCCGGGGCCCTCCATATTCTCAATACGATCAAAGCGCTGACAAAACCGCACAACCACATAAGTCGTTTCCGTATGCGAAAATTGCTCTAAAGATGGACGAATCCGACGTCAGCCCCTTACCTTCATGAAGTTGATATCAAGTCGAAAACAAACTTCATGCAACGAGCAATATGAAATGTGCATGCTATACGATGCTGTTGGTGGGTTGAGGGAAGAAGAGATTAAGAGATCGATGCGGGTAAACAAGAAAGGGAATATGAGAGATGGGAACCGATGGAAAACAGCAAAGTACGCCCGCTTCAACACGCTCTTGATGGGAGGGAAGAAGAAAGAAAGAAAGAAAGAACATTGTTGATGTACGTGGCAGAAAATGGAGTTCATGGAACCTGGGGAAAACACTCACGACCCAAACAACTCCTCGGTCCCGCTCCAAAGGGGATAAACTCAAACCCCACTTTTCTTCCCCCCTCCCACCTCTCCGGTCTGAATTCCTCCACGTCATCGCCCCAGAGGTCGGCTCGATGTTGCATCGCATACGTCGCAATCAGCACCTGTCTTCCTTTCGGGATGAAGATAGGTTGTGAGCCATCTGGGCCCCCGCCACGGGGGAGCGTGGTATCGTGCACCGCAACGCGCTCGTTTAGGGGAATGACGGCTGCAACACGGAAGGTTTCGTTGATGACGCTCGTGATGTACGTGCAGGCTTTGAGTTGTGCAAAGGATATTTCGCCGGTGGGGTTGGCGCCGAAGTGGGAGAGGATGATGGAGCGGAGTTTCTCGTAGATGTCAGGGTGGCGCGCGAGGAAGTAGAAGACCCAGCCGAGTAAGGCGCCTGCTGTGTCGCGGCCTGCGAAGAGGAGGGAGAGGGATTCGTTGCGGAGCTCGAGGGGGTTTTGCGTCTCTTTTGCTAATTCGTTCAGGAGGATGAATTTCTTGCGGCCGTCTGGGAGTTGGGGGTCTTTTTCTTGGACCCCGCCTTGGAGACGGCAGCAGACGAACCAGTCGACAAGTTTGTGGATTTCGCGGCAGCGGTGGTCGAAGTCTTTGGAGGAAATGAGCCAATACCATTTATAAAATGCGCCTCTCTCTTCGATCCAGCGCTTTCCTTTGTCGAAATTGACGCCGAGCTCGAGGAGATTAGGCTCGTCCATACCTCTGACTGTAGGTAGAGCCGCTCGGGCGTCTGGGTTCTGGGCATGAACTGAATAGCCGTAGAGGAATTCTGTGACGGTGTCCAGAGCGAAATTGTAGAAAAGAGGCTGAAGGTTCATGATTTCGGTCCAGCCGTCAGGCCCGGCTCTGATCTTGTTCGTAAGATCTCGTGTATGTCTCTCTGCTAAGTCTAGGTCTGAGACTTGCTCCTTTGAGAACTGTGGTCGTACAAGAGCTCGTGAATGTTTCCATGCCTCGCCTTGCGAGGTGAAAATCCCGACACCTAAAAGAGGCTTCCAGCTTTGAGTTCTATGAACACCAATATCAAAGTCGTGAGACTGGGAGGAAAAACAGGCTTTGGCATTCTCTGGATCGCGAGTTACGTTGAGATCGTAGTCTAGTACACGAACTTGAACAGTATGGACATTCTTGCCCATGGAGTCCATCTTTTCCATTACATATTTTGGACCACGCTCCGCACGCGTGGCTCTGATGCTTTCTCTGAACTGGGTAATGCCGAGCATGTCTTTCTTGGGAAGGGCAGGGCATGGACTGCAACCTCGCCTTGCAGCCTCTGCATTTTGTCGTCTCTTCTCACGTACGGAGGAGAAGACCCTGTATGCAACAAGGGCGATAATGGCCAGCAGGAAGCTGAAAGGAGACAAGAGATGCATGTTGAATGTCAAGTGTCAAATGTGGTGCGTGAGCATACAATAGACATCAGGGCAGATGATCAAAAGAAGAAGTGTAGAATATGTGGGAGCTGCTTGAGGTTCAAAATCCAAGGGCATCTATCCCACGCCTGGTTCCAGACCCTTTCAGACATAGTAAACGCCATTGACATAGGCGGGCTTCCAGATGTATTATAGAGTAATAGATCAACGAGAAGACTGGGCAGTCAAGCGCCGTACAAGCTCGGAGCAGAATGGTGATTGCAGCAGTTGACTCGAGTCGTTTTGGATGATCATTCCCATTGCAGTCGTTGGGGACCAAATCCTCTTGCTCGGAGAGCTTATCCATAGGATCGACAATGACATAGGGAAATTGGCAGTCTCTTCCGACCCACATGGTGTTGATGCTGGTCACACGTTGTTGTGATGCATCATCAGCGCTCTAAAATTGGGAGCTCGTAATGAACTAAATGTTTCATTGCCGGTAGTGCATACGTGGTAGCTCGGGTTAGTTTGTATGCATGATTATACTTTGGCATATGCATTCGGCTTGTCCCCCAGCTGCTTGCACTGCTTGCAATGCTTACACTGCTTTGCGTGTGACAGCAAGTGTGTGTTGTGCATTAGCGGCGCTTTCAATACCCCTGTGCAGATCAAGCTGTGATCGACGGCCTGCTTTGCTACGAACGGATAAGCCGAGGTCGGCAGGGTGGGTCGTACGGGTAGGGGATTCCTGTCTGCTTCTTACATCATCCATCAATACTTTATACTTCACGTAGTTCGCATGGGGCCACACGCTCCCGCTTCCATTTATCATCCCGCTTTTAGCGAAGCTGCACGCTTGGCAGCAACATTGCCATCTCCATTGGACGAAAATCGCCCCCCGTCTCCCATGAATGGTCCGATCCCGTGTCACCTCTGCTGCAACCCTAGAGCCGTTGTGAAAGCCATCATGAAAAACCTGCGAGCCTACAAGCCTGCAACCGCGTCACAAGCGGAATGCTGATTATCTCTTGCTCCCATTTCGACTGAGTCCAGATCTCGGACACCCCTTTGGAGTGGATCAACACGTGAGCTTCTCAAATTCGACAGTATCTGTTCTGGTAAGTGTGGCGGCATATTCCCTGCCAATCTAGCCTTGGGGGAAGCCGGCTTTCCCAGAAGCAATGAGTGGTGGGCGGCTATGGGGATACCGAGAAGAAAGCCACATGTCTCATTTCCCATCAGTCGCTTTCGTGATTGCGTCTCTTTCCCCAACGAGAAGGGACCCTTGGTTTCGAGACCATGCTCAAGCCATTGCTGATGCTGTCATAAGCGAACTTTAACTTTGCTGTTGATATACCAAGGTTGCCTATGTGGATTATTATGGACGAGGATGTCTTTGTTTTGTTTTTCAAACCCCTCGATTAAGTCATAATTCCAATTAATCAGTCTTGAAACCAAACACAATCACCGCCAAGATGCCTTCCATTCCATCATGTCTCGTCTCAGTAGCCCTCCTCCTTACTGAAATATCATATGCCGCACCGACTCCTCAATCCAGCGAGATCCTCGCGAATCCCGATTTCGGTCCTATTCCCTCAAAGTCGGACTATTACAACAACTATAACGGCACAGCACCTCCATTCCCTGGGAACTACACGCAACCAGTCTTCCCCACCGAGTCAGGCCCTCCCGGCCCAGACGACCTTCTGTTCCAGAACTTGGCTGGTGCAGAATGGGCCATATACAGCTTTTATCAGTTTGGCGTAGACACGTTCAACAAGTCAGCATTCGTCGAGGCCGGGTATCCGAACACAACATACCAAAGGATCATTGAGATTCGCGACAATGAAGCAGGTCATGCTCGCCTCTTCGACGAGTCCATCTCAAACACCTCAACTAAACCGGCACCTTGCAAGTACCAGTTTGGCATTACCAATCCTGTGGCCTTTCTTGCTGCACATACTATTGTTGAGATCTCAAGTATGGCCTTCCTTACGGGTCTGATCCTTCAAGCGACACTCGATTCTTCCAAGGCTGCCCTGGTAGCGGTTGCCGAGACTGAGTCTCGTCATGAGGCTTGGGGCTTAATTGAAATCTGGAATCAATCTCCATTCGGTGGTCCAGTGGACACGGCCTTCCCGTACGCTAACCAGATCTTGGACACGACTAAGGTCTTCATCATTCCTGGTTCCTGCCCAGCAGGTAACCCAACTTACCCAGTCCCGAGTCAGAACCTACCATCGTTGAGCTACGCCCAGAAGTCAACGACGCTACTTCCCGGATCGCCCATCACGTTTGCCTTCAGCAATCCCGCCAACCAGCCTACTTTTGAGCCCAACACCACCTACTTTGCTGTCTTCTTCCACGGCTTGCTTAACATCACCGAGCCATTTGATCCAAAGACCAACGCGTCGATCGTACCACCCGAGTTTGAAGCCAAGGGGTTGTTCCTGGCTGTGATATCAGACACACCTGGTGCGCCAAGAATAGAAAATGTGAAGGCTGGACCATTGGTCATAGTCGAGCAACCTGTGGAGATCAATAGCGGGATTCTGTAAGCGTTGATGATGTTCATTCAAGATTTTGACGATGGTAGATCACACACGTTCCTTCGTACTTAAAGCATACCCTTAATATCTATACATTGTATGGCGAATCAAGCTCGCATCGACACCATGATGACCAGGCATTGAGAAGAAAATAAAAAGCTTTTGAATGATACGCCAAAGATTTTTGACGAAATGACGTGACACTGGACACTCAATTTTCAGGTACAATTGATCAGGCAGCAAGAGTTGCTCACCATTGATATTGCTTGTTACTGGTTCATTCTGGGCTTGAAGCCCACACAAGTACTAGTCGTAGGAATTAAACGCTCATTTCCAGTTTGAATGTGTGGTAACATTTAAGCTAATTATACTTATAGAATGTAACATAGGAGGTGATGCAGTCATAAGGTCAAGTGATTGATGGGAATGGGAAAGGGAAAGGGAAAGAGAAAGACGAGAAGAAAGATAGGTGGGCCCGGCCGACCATCCTAGCTCTGCTAAGACCATATCCCAAAACTAGGAGAAGTTCTAACCTCGTTCATCTTCCACCAACTGCCACTGACTGGCTGCTGATTCGGAATCATAGTGATTATCACTCAATCAAAAGCTGTCCTCGGCTGTCGGAAACCACAGTTCGGCCTAATGACCGAAAACACCGGGAGAACATGTATGATAAAGTCAATCTTTCTCTTGAGAAGCTCGGCTTTAATGGAGAGAGATACCTATGACCCAATGATTCTGGCAGTTCTCTCGGACGTGTAACGTTTGTAGGCGCCACTCCTCGAAAGTATCATCCGGCGCAATTGTCCAATATGGAATTGCACTGTTGTCCGCCAGTCTGTTCCTGTGTCCTTTTACACAACCACGCTCTTTCCAGCCTATGTCTATTTTCTCTTTCCTATTTCCTTTAGTCGGAAAGAATAGGTTGATATGCGCACCCGAGGGCGTTCTTTCAGTTCTTCCTGCCTGGAGCCCATGAAGACTTCGTTTATGATATATTTTCCTTGTTTCAACCGCATATTTGCAAGTATCACACTGGACGGACGTGGAGACTTGGTTCTCCCCGAAGTCTTGTCCTGGCTTGCGGGACCAATTAAATCTATACACAATGGACGGCATGCGCAACTCCTATAACCCTGCGCTGCAGAAGAAAAGCCATTCATTTCGACAGTCATCTGTGAAGTCCAAGACTCAGCAATGGTGTTGTAGCACGGAGCATAATTGAAAAATACGATTGATTATATGACCTATGACAACCCGCCTCGACCAACGCAACTGGACCAATGCCCAAGACGATGCTGACTATGGTGGCCGTCGCTTGTCATGATGATGCTTTGAGAATTTTGGTGATAATCTGCATGACTTAAGGAGAAGCATAAGCGGGCTCGACACAGACAGCAAGGATTAAAGGTGCAGAACCGGCGCTCATGCCTCTCGTTTCTTGCCAATGAACCGGCACCAGTGCTAACTTAATAGCCTGGAATATGCTGGGTATCCCCTACCCACGCATCACTCGGATGCAGGTCCACAATGCAGAATTACTCAAGTCGTTGAAACACCTCGAACTCCATCTACACATCAGATCGCGGTGCCGCGTCCCGTTCCACGATCTTAAGCACGTTATCATCTCAACCAACTTTAAACCTGAGTCTTGCGCAATACGTAATATCAAAGGCGCCACCGTCGTATGGCGGGGTTAGTTGGTGGGGTTGTAAGGTTTCCGGTGACATCATAGCCATGGCCCATACCAACTGTTTACATTTCGTCTATATATTGCGTGCTTCTCAGGTTAAGTTGTTCAATAAATACGATACCATCACCAAGTCTACGAAAATATTCTAAGAATTTACAAAGTTTCCATCTCAACATCCACCAAAACCATAAGCAATGGCAGACAAACTTGGCGGTATGAACACCTTGCCTAGCGTAGCACTACAGTATACTAACACTCGATCACAGGCGTATTGGGTGGCGTTACAGACACTGCAGGCAAGGCTGTTGGTGGTGTGACTGACACAGCCGGCAACGCTGGTATGCCCTCCCTTACATCCCCAATACCTTCCTCCCTCGACTCCAGCTAATCTCGTCCCAAGTCAGCGGAGTCGGACAAACCGCTGGCGACACCACCAAGGGCGTGACAGACACCGTTGGCAACACAGCGAAGGGCGCAGGTGGTGCTGTCCAGGATACCACGGGCGGTGTCTCCAACACCGTGACCGATGCTACGGGCCAGCAGCAGACTGGGCAGAACCCCTTGGGGTTGAGCTAGGTAGCACCGCTACTTTGGTGAAATGGGCAGGTTCAGCTGCGGCGACTGTTTGAGGCGATTAATGGTGGTTATATTTGCAAATTGGAAAATTGAGTCAATAGTCTCTCCAATTTTTTATCCTTGGATGCGAGGTTGTGCTGCCATGTGTGATGCCGGCCACCCACAACCAAAACAGACCTCAAGTGCAACATCCATCTTTTGTTGCATTTTCGCAAAGACTTCCGCTTTCTCTTCAACAATCACAAATACCCCATACCTTTCGTCTTGTCTTCGCGAAATCGCAAGGAATACCGTTTCTAATCCTCAGCAGCCACGTACACGCCACATTCAAGATCAGCCTTCCGTCCTATCTTGGCACAATTTTCCACATTCTGGTTTGCGTTGTGTTCTATTGTCCAAGTTCACATACTGTTCACTCACATCCCAGCGTGGGACGGTATGGAATGAAGGTAGTCCCAATCGAGATTTAAGGCATTCTCTCTTTCGGCAAGCCTGCCTTCGAACATCAGTCAAAGCGGACGAAACCTCGACTTCTTTAACGGCTGTGAGTGCTTCAACACGAGGACAGTAGTGACCCAGTACAACGCTTTGCTAAACAGTGATGAGATGGTTGTTGTACGGTCAATATTTACAGATTCGAACGACTATTTACATGCTCTTTCACATTCAATATTCGTCCAGTTTCCTTCGTCTCTGGTATCAATTCCTGAGACCCAATGCTGGTAACGCCTTTACAAATCCGATGCTATGCTTCAAATATTTCCCTCAATTCGTCTGAGATGCTGACTCTACGAAGACTATGGGCAGAGTCTAATTTTAATTATCATAATTTTTCTTAAGTGGATGTTTTTGCTGCAGTTCCTCTGGTGACGGGGCGAATCTCCGCAAATGGTCGTGTTGTCGTTATTGTAGGTGCTAGTGCAGGGGTAGCAATTTTCGGCGAGGTCGTCGGAGATATCGTGGTCGTTTCGAGACAACCTCCAAACCATCCATACTTTACGCACGATGTAGTAGGTAGGTCAGATGTCGACGTAGAGGAAGTTGAAGTTAATGTTGTTGTCTCGTCAAGACACCCTACAAAGGTTAGCTTTGAGTAATAGACAAGGTAAAGAAGTCGACATACCCCACCATCCAGGCGTTTTGCAAGTTGTAGTTCTTGTAGGAGTGGCTGCAGTTGAACTGGTACTGCTTATTGTGCTTGTGGATGGCTCAGATCCATTGCTCTGAAAGAATTTCCAGTTAAAACAGTCGACACACTCCTCATCTGGAACACATAGAGGCACGTCAGGGTATGCCTCAATAACGTTGTGGATGACGCTGCCGATCTTGTGGTATCCAGCTCCAACACGCCATTGTTTGTCGCCAACGGTGTCATAACGAGAAACGCAGCCAGTGTGGCATTCGGTTTGCATTGAATAACCTCCCAGAGTACATGCGGAAGTGGCGGCATTACAGCTGCCCATGAATATAGGATCAGCAGTGTGTCCAAAATGGACCGCACCTGTATACTTTCTGGTCTGAGGAGCGCTTGGGTGGGCGGTGGGCGGTGAGGGAAGACCCAATCTTGCAGCAGCAAGGGCGTCTCCTGGGGCTTCGAAGGTGGTAACGGGTAGCCCAAAAGTCAAACCCAGTAAAGCACTTGTAGAACCTCCTAAAGAGTGACCGGCAAGCCATATATCCGAGGTTGAGTAGAGCTCCGTAACGTTCCCATACAATTCCATTGACTTTGCATAGTAGCGATTCTCATCCTTTAGAGCTTTGGCTAGGCACGTCGAATTGCAGGTAAACGCTGACGTCATGCAGTCGCAAACTTGATGCCAAAGATATTGGCCACCTTGGCCGCAACAGCAACCGAAGAACAGATTGTCATTGACTTTGTCATTTGTGGTCGTCTCGGCCCCATCAAAGACTGCAGGCGATGTTCCTTTCAAGGCTATGACGATAGTGGAGTTGTCCTTATCCGCGAATATGTGACCTCGTAGACTGTCTCCCTCCCAACCGAAGCCCTGGGACTGGTTAAACCTGCCAGTCTCATCCTGCCACTCGCCAGTGCTAGGTTCTGCGGTATAAGCATTCCAGGACATCTTAGCGAGTGTTAGGACCGTCTCTTTGTCAGTGACATTTGGCCCAGACACATTATCCGCAGTCCATTCTGAGGCCTCAAGTGTAGGAGAAGATCCTGTGAGCCTCGCGGTACGGTAGAGAGACTGCATCCTCGAAACGCTACGATCTGAGAGTCTCTCGATAGTGGTCTGTGTTGATCTGGCATGTAGCGTTCCAAGCCGGACCTTCTCCCCGTGTGAATTTTCAGCGGCCCAGACAACATCCCCAGGCCTGATATCCAGTCGCCGGTTAATGTCTGATTGTTCATGATCAATGTGCGCGAATATGTGGCGTAGAGTGAATTCATGTTCTCGATTCGCGGGAGCTGCAGATCCTTGAGGCTCGCAGGTTATGGGAGGAGGAAGTGAGATTATGGGAGCTTGAAAATTCCTGTTGGCCCAGCCATCGGTACATGATGCTGCTGTTATTGCTGGGATTGTAAATGAGGCGGCTAGCCACAGGAACAAGGGCTTAGCATTTACACGACCTTGTAAACGACACCTTCTCGGATTGGCTTCTCGCATTTCCATGTTAAACGACATAAAAAGAGCGTGAAGAGAGTGGCAAGACTCTTAGGACGGAGGCAGAAGCCCGTTGTAGCATGCGTTATGATGGTGACGATGTTGATCACCAGTGCAGGCAGCTGTAGCGGGGACCAGGAAAATAGTATTTCCGAAACCGGCGTCATCCGGCTTTCTCTTGTTGAGCGCGTGCTACTTCGTTCCCTTCTTCCTTTCTAACAACTTACTGGCTTTCATAAGCTACAGCATATCGAGTCCAAGAAATCTTACTACCTCCAATCGACCTTCTCCATACTCCACTCAGTATCCTCAAGACCTCGAACAAACATCCAATACATGCTACTTATTATCTTGTTAACTGACCCTCAGAAATTAGGACTTCATCTGGTTATGTTCAATAGTCCCTCGTATAATATCTGCAGCCTCAGCCTTTGAAGAGCAGAGCTCGTCTTAGGTATTCTGCAAACCCCGACATGTCTAAATCGTTTACTCGCCTCGACTCCCCTCGACCAAGTCCGTTGTCTCGAAGCCGAGCTAGTACGCTCCAGAATGATACATTATCGGGAACCTTGAATAACGAGATGATGGCTTCGCCCTTGGAAGAGAGCTTGAGAAGAGGACCTCAAGAGAATGACATATTTGAAAAGAACAACCTTGTGAGTGGTGCACAAGGATCTGTTCAGGATATCAATCAGTCAGACTCTCCACATGAGGTTCCTGATGGCTTCGATAAGCTTCCCATAGAGCTCATCAGCTTAATAAATAGGTAAACTATGCTGAAACATCGATGTTATCAAACGGTACTGATTTGATATTCTGCAGATTTATTGAGTCTCTAAGTGCCAAAGTACATAATACACCCCCATCAATTGAAAAATTATCAGACATTTTTCAAGACTTTTATGTGAGAGCCGAGTCACATATCGCCACGCATATTAGTGCTTTATCAACCCGTCAATCACATGCAGCATCACCTAATCCTTCAATATCGTCAAAAGCTTCAAACCTAACCAAAGACTCGAATAAATTACGAGCGTCCTCTAAAGACACGTTGGTTTCACCAATCGGTGCAGGCCCTGAGCTACAGATGCTTACTCCTCAAGAGATCTCGGAGCGAAGGAAAGCACGGCGTATGTTAGAACGCAAAAGAATAGCCTTGGAAGAGGCTGTTGAAAGAAGGGTTTGTGAGAAAATCTACAGTAGGATCTGGCGCCATCGAAGCACACTGGATGAGGTCAGGGACGAAAAGCTTCGGTCAAGGACAGCGGCTTTAGCTCTAGTCGGAATAAATCTGCGAGATCTTGGCATCACTTTTGATAACTCGCATTCGGCGGAAGGCAGAAATGAAGTCGAAGACTGGATATCGAAGGCTAGGGAAGGCTTGTTGAGGATGAATGAAGCAAAGTATCCACTTGGGAAATTGCAGCAGCTGGCTGCCACCCATAAAAACATTGTGGATTTACTCACCACCTTACACCAATCGTCTTCGTCTGCAGATGAAATCTTACCTACGTTAATCTATTCGCTGATTACGACACCAGCTGAAGGTATCAATGTTATCAGCAATCTTCACTTCATACAAAGATTCCGAGCTGCAAATAAGGTTGATGGTGAAGCAGCATATTGCTTGGTGAATCTGGAGGCAGCAATAACGTTCTTAGAGACTGTTGACCTTGCAAGTCTCCGGTCCGACGAACCTCTTGAAGGTCCAGCAAAGTCCACCAGCCGGCCGACAACGCCACAGATGGAGATACGTCCAGATTGGTCTCCAGGCAGGCCTAAATCGGCTTCCGTATCTTCACTATCAGCCCCACCACTTACTGCAGATTCTCAGCACCCCCCGCTCAATCATCCTCTGCAATCTTCAGAGATCACCAAATTGTCAAACCCGACTCCTCCTTCACATCATAGAAAGCTGAGTAATCTATTTCAACCACCTGCCGGTACACTTGGAGCCGCTGGCGATGCAGTCCGATCAACTGCAGATCAAGGTTTTAAAACAATAAGCAACACACTCGATAGCAGCTTGAAACTGCTCTTCGGCCGATTGAAAGAACAACAAGTAGCTGGCGACGGTGTTGATACGAACGGCACAATCATCGTCCCGAAGACGTTAGATGATGCTCGCAAGCTCGTTGAGCCCAAATCAGAAGAGGAGGATGAAACCAATATGGTCCCAAGTAGACCCCTTCTTCAACATCCGGACGAAGAAGCCGCGAGCAGCTCCAATTCCGAAGACAACTTGCTCAGCGCTTTCACCGGTCGCAAGCAATCTCGTGACAGAAGCGTCGACAGCGTGCAAAGCTCTGGCAGCGGCAGCAAAAGAAACAGTAGCATCGTAGCCAAAACAGGAGTGCCACCTAGTCCATCCCAGCCCACCCCAGCCGAATCTTCTCCACACGCAGGAAACACCGCCGTAGAGTCGATGCGGAGTTTAGGAAATGCAATCAACCCATTGAAAGGTTTTGCAGGCATGAGCAGCTTACGAGGATTTGGCCGAAGCCAATCATCCTTTGGGCCTACTTCTGCGCCAACAGTTACGCCTTCGCCTGAAAAATCGAAAGAACTACAAGAGAGTCCCAGTGGTGGTGCTAGTGGAATTAATGCCGCTGTTGCGAAGATATTACCACCTACACAAAGATTTATGGATGTTGTGACGCCAGAGGAACTGAAGATTGGAGAGGTGGCGGATTTGTTAAATGATTATAAACGTTTGGCTGCTGCGTTAAAAAATATAGGGGCGTTCTGATTGTAAAACCATACCGTGTGGGCACCCGAAATCGGGGCAAATATACAAGAGCTGGAATTGATATGGATTGGCAATTGGACCGTGAGCGTCTGGTAGGGGCATTATGGTTTGGTATACTACATCGGGTGGGCGACTTAAGGGTAGGAAATGTACATACGGGTTGGGCGTCTGAAAATTTGAGATACCCCATATACAACGTCATGCAACGATAGAATATCTGCCTCTCTGTTCAGATAATAAGCCTCGAGCCTATAGCAATTTGTGCAGAGAATCGTTTCACTTTGAACATTTAGTAGTAACAGCGTTGGACCTTCGGTTCAAGGATCTCTCAACAACGAGCGACTTATCACCCAACTAGATTCAACCGCCAAGTCCAAAGCATGCATCGATCGCGAGAAGAGTATCGTAAATCCAATCCAATCCAATCAATCAGATCATTCACACACTATTCGCCAGTTTTCCAAAATCGTGCTTGCATTTTGCTCCATATATACGCTCGCCATTTATAGCCTCGCCTGTGCATTCCCTGCAGCCTGGCTCTGCGGGTGAGGCGCCTGCTTCTCAGTCTCCACCTCAATCTTCTTGCCCAAATCCTTGTTGACCTTAGTGAACATCTCATAAGTCCTCTGTCTAACCTCCGGCTTAGCAGCGCACAAATGGCCGGCAACATTACCGATAAAGTTCTCCTGTTGGCCGGCAGTCCTGCCCAAGACCTCCCATAGCTTAGCTGGCTGGACGAAGTCCTCATCTGTAACGGGTAACTGCTGCGCTACTGCCGCGCCGGCCCACTTCTCGTGTTCTTGAGAGGGCTTGACTGGCTTGTAGGCCATGTTGCGGTAGGTGGACGGGTAGTTGGGGTTTGCGCCATAGTTGCCATTGACGGCCATTATGCCATCACGCTGGTAGGGGTTGAAAGCGCGGAGGGGTTGGTTGACGGGGATTTGCTGGTAGTTGACGCCAAGGCGGTGGCGGTGGGTGTCTGGGTAGGAGAAGAGGCGGGATTGGAGGACAGGATCGGCGGATGGTTCGACACCGGGGACCATGTGGGAGGGGGAGAAAGCGACCTGTTCGATTTCGGCGAAGTAGTTTTCTGCATTTCTGTTGAGGGTGAATTTGCCGAAGGGGCGAAGGGGGACTTCGCCTTGGGGCCAGACTTTGGTTAGGTCGAAGATGTTCCAGTGGAATTTTTCGGCTTGCTCGGGGCTGAGGACTTGGAGGTAGCAGGTCCAGCTTGGGTATTCGCCATCTTGGATGGAGTTTAAAAGGTCTTGGGTGTGCCAGTCTGGGTTTTCGGAGGCCATCTTGCCAGCTTCTTCGTTAGTGAAGGTCTTGATACCTTGATCGGTTTTGCAGTGGATTTGAACGTAGTTGAAGGTGCCGTCAGGCTTAGTCAGTTTGTATGTGTGTCCTGAGTAGCCGTTCATGTGTCGATAAGAATAAGGAGTACCGCGGTCAGAGAAGAGATGCATGACCTGATGGGCAGATTCCTGATGGGTAGAAAGATAATCCCAGAACCTAATACCAATTAGTTTTGGATGCCTTACAACCTCTTTCTTGTTGGCTCACATAGTTGCATCCTTGAGGTTGGTCTGCGGGTTGCGCTTCTGGGTGTGAATGAAGATAGGGAATTTTGACGGGTCCCGGAGAAAGAAGATGGGAGTGTTGTTGAAGACCCAGTCCCAATTGCCTTCCTCAGTGTAGAATTTGACAGAGAAACCTCGAGGATCTCTGGCCGAGTCGGGGCTCCCTTTCTCTCCACCCACAGTTGAGAAGCGAGCAACACACTTTGTTCTTTTCCCAACACCGTTGAGCATATCCACTGATGTCTGGAGCATGTCAGCAATGACTCGATTATCACTTCGACGCAGCTGAGCTCACCAAATCGCTAATATCATGTGTAACCTCAAATTCTCCGTACGCTCCAGCACCCTTTGCGTGAACGACACGTTCGGGGATTCGCTCACGATCGAAATGGGCAAGAAGATCGATCAAGTGGAAGTCTTGGAGGAGAAGAGGGCCATTTTGTCCCACACGTTGAGATGACTCGGGGTCTTGGACTGGGCAGCCACTGGAGGTGGTGTAGACGGGCTTCTCCTCATATCTGAAGGTGCCCGGTTTGTCATTCGCAAGCATGATGATTGAGTAGTATGATAGCTTGTTGTTTAGGTGTAGCTGTGTACGCTGAGTGTATGAGTGTATGAGTGTATGAGTGTATGAGTGTA
>QKZZ01001247.1:0-10043 GCA_003521265.1 Cetradonia linearis
CCACAACCTCATCATCCCCAGCATGAGAGCGCCACTGAGCACCAGCCCTACAAACAAAAAACGTCATTAATCCCCCATAAACCAAAAGCACAAAAGTCCTCTCTTTCAACCCAATATAGGAAAGACGGTATGTAGAAGGAATGCGTGCGAGGGATTCGAAACCAACAGTTGGGGGGGGGGTTTCATACCAAGGTGAAGTATATAGCGGACTCTCGTCTCCAGGTATGTGTTCTGCGATGATAGTGACGGTGTAAGCGGCTTCTTGGAGAGCGAGGGCGGTTTGGAGGCCTGTTATGCCTGCGCTGTGGGGGGGGGGATTTTAGAAAGACGTTTTTCAAGGAGGTTAAGCAGCTCTGGGTTTGGGATGGTTTTGGGGTGAGGTACCCTATGACTACGATGTGTTTGGTTTTGGGTTGTGCTGGGGCCATTGTTGGCGGTAGAGATACTGGGTTGAGAGAAGTGGGCAGAAGGGGTTTTCTCAATTACCTTACGAGCTTTTAAGAAAAAAAGAATTCCGAGTTTGTATTCATATTTTAAGGGTATCCCTGAGTAAGGCGCCTACTGTAGTCGAGCGTTGGCCTAAGACGCCTGCGAACTTTTGGAGCTCGTCATATGTATATAGTGACCTTTGGCTCATTCCTCCATCAAGTCGTTGACCTCCCAACGCGTCGGAAAAAGCCTCTCATGCAAGTCTAGTTTACCAACGCGACCAACCGCACTGAAAAACACGTTCGCTCGCCTTCATGAAAACGTATAATGATGCTTGAACGCCATGGGTACCTCACGAGACATAATAACATGGCCAACTCCGTCCCTGAGCAACGCCTAATAATGGATATTTGGGGAGGATGTAGAAGTCCTAAAGATTAGTAGAGTGACACCTAGAGATCCGTACAGTAGCTGACCATGAAGAATCTTGTGTCGAAGGCGAAAAAAGGGCTCGCAAGTATAGCCAAAGCAAAGTCTGCAAGTCTATAAAGAAGAATAGAAGATAGGGGAGGTCGCAGTTCAAAGCGACGATTCGTTTGATGCTGAGAAAGCGAAGATGAGAGATGTGGGTAGGTATATGAAGAAGACCAACGGGAGCATGTCCAAGATGTCCAAGATGTCATATTTGACCTTTGATATCCACCTTTCGGAAGGCAGCTTGCCTAGCAGACTCGAAGAAGCTTCGGGCCTTTTTGGTGAGTATCCTCACTTCGCCTTCGCGTTCTTCAAGGAAAGCCTGACCACCGTAGTCACATATGAATCTGGCGCTCTCGTCATCCGATTCGAAGCCAAGTTCTTCGGTGAAGAAGCGAAGTTTAATGTCCGGTAAGTACCTTAAAAGAGATTAGTAAGGCCCAGTCATTATTCAGGGTGGTAAACGTACGATAAGCACATGCTTGAAAGAGCAGCCAAGCGCTCACGCCCTACGAACATGTCCATGAGGTATGCGCCCATGTTAGGAGTGTTGAGGTATAGCTGGGAGAAGTGATGATAGTTGCCCAACGCAAGTGCGGACCGGGTGTCTAACGCATGCTTGATGGCTGGATTCTTCTTCTCTTCTGGTGTTAGATCTGCTAAGACATCGTTCATATCTGTCCGATTGCAAGTGTGAATGAAGTAAAGGATACGATAGGCTTTGAACTCCTCCGGATGGCCTCCAAGATGCTGCGAATGCAGTGCACGTAATTGTGTCTGGCACTGGTTATACTCACCCAAATCTGCCTTCTCTAGCGCGATCCTAGCATGGATCTCGTAAACATTCACTGTGAACTCATTCTTGATGTGTTGAACGGTTAAATCCTGACGGAGCGACTTGAACTGGTCACAAATATATGAGTAATTGTTTTCCTTCTTCCACTTTTTCTTGAGCAGGTCTAGAGTCTTCTCGAGCACGGGTAGTGGCCGGACGGTATCTGGATTTGGGGCTGAGGTGAGTCGGAAGTATTTCTTTTCCAGCTCCTGGCACCGTCCCACTACTGGTCCCAAGTCCAATTCTTGCGGTGGGGCATTGATCTTACTGGGTGTAAAGGCTTGTCCGGACAAGTAACTAGTCTGAGTATCCTCGAAGCGTTTTTTCCGGTTGGGCTGATTGTGGTGAGACTTACTTGATCCTTTCGAGCCCACATCGTTTTGTTGCCGCTTATTGGGGTGAGTGATCCGATCTTCGAAAACATTGCGATTGTTAGCAAGACGCCATGGAGGAATCTTCTCTTGGCCCCTTTGGGACGTTTCCATATCTGATGACTTCCTTTTCTTCGAGGGAGTCTCATTGCTTTTGATGTTAGTTTCATGAATGCTCAAAGGAGCGACGACGTTGCCCCATGCTGGGTTTACTTGTATCTGGCCAGAGCGCTGACGTTCGGCTAAGATCATATGCTGGGGTAAAGGCATGTTTGCCCAATCTATATCGAGTAGAGTATTACTTTCCGCTGAGTCCGAAATGACCTGCTTCAATTTTCCTTCCATCTTTGCACGGTCAACGTCGGGCACGCTATTTTCTGCTGCGAAGGCTTTCTGTACATAGAGTCGGACGCTCTCAGGCCAATCTCGTTTCGTCCTTGCTGCAGTCATCGATTGACTGGGTGCTGGCTGCGGTTTTGGCGGCGTGACTGAAGGGGACGGTGTCAATGGAGCATGGTTGTGACCAAAGTTTCTCCGGGCAGCAACCGATGTGAATGCACCTGTTGCTGATGAGGAGTCACAACTATATTCTGGAAGTGAGGGGAAGTTGCGACACCCACGCTGTATCTGATGAGATACGGTCGAGTCCGGGCCCCAATAGGGAGCTGCTGAAGTCATCGAGGCAGACAAAATAAGAATAGAGATTATAATAAGAGAGGTACTATGTATGATGTGTTAAGTGTCTGACAAGAATTATGGAAATGATGATGGTTGTGTGAGAAAGGCGAACGTGAGGCCAAGATTATTTACTAGGCTACTCTAAGTTTAGCGTCGGGATCTTCCAGGTACGTGTAAGGCAGATCTATGAGAATGAGAGCTTCACTTGTTCTGAAGCCATGATACCGAATGTTCTTTCAGCCTCTGGATCTGACCACTGCTCTTCGGCCCAGTCTGCTCCCTGAAGAGACACTACTCTTTGTACAGGATGCAGTTGGTTTATACGAAAGGTATAACTGCCCAGCATGATCAAAGCATCAAATTTCAGCATAGCTATCTAGTTGCTGACGATTGTTTAACCCCAGAAAGTTTAAGTTACCGAACCATCAAAATGGCCATGCATACTTAACTACCCATCGGGTATGCTATGTCGATAATGTGGAGCCTAGAAAGAATTCAATTGCTGTAGAGCTGAAAAGCGTTGACAGATATGAATACTACGTGAGAGAATATACTCATCATGTCTTCAGAATCATGCTAAATGTTCACAGGCAGGCTTCCTCAAGTCGTCATCCAAAGTCACTCTATATCCAAAAGCTGCCAAGCCATCGTTTATCTCAAGGCGCAACCAGTCGACCTTTTCCGGTTCACCAATAGCACGCTCCCCTTCACGCAGCTCTAATGCATCCCCGATACGTCGTGGTGGGAGTCCTAGCACTCCCAGACCAAGCAACGCAACATGGGTGTGCACGATCTGTTCGTTCTCCAATCTAGTACCCTCAAACTTTGACCCAGCCACTGCGAATAATTCGAACATGTCCATGCCACCTTGTCTCAGTTGTGGAGTCAAGC
Source organism: Cetradonia linearis (assembly GCA_003521265.1). Taxonomy (NCBI): domain Eukaryota; kingdom Fungi; phylum Ascomycota; class Lecanoromycetes; order Lecanorales; family Cladoniaceae; genus Cetradonia; species Cetradonia linearis. The sequence goes on from QKZZ01001247.1 coordinate 3,679, forward strand.
CATCTTTCCCTCATCTACTAAAGGCAGCTATTGCAAACGCGGCAGGACGACAAAATGCTCAATTTTCAAGCCCGGCTCCTCAGCAATCACTTCTAGAAGCCCAAGTTCAATATAGCGCCGACTCTAGCGGTGATTATGCGGACCCCCTAATCGAAGATCCTTCTGCGCTGCCCACAATTTCCAGATTCCAGTGCCCTCGATGCACATTTCTCAACCATCCATCGTTGCTCACTTGCGAAGTTTGTGAAGCTCCTCTATTGTCCACTGAATCCAAAGCAGCAGAGGTCCTTGGTGAGGACATTGGACGTCCCGACTCTCCTGGCCCAACGTTAGACCGCTTGAACGCTGTCGGCCTGGATAACGACACGGAATGTGTGAAGCTATCCTTTCGTGCAGGTGGTGAAAAGATCTTCCATGAGAGACTGAAAGGGGCAATGGCACAGCGCAAGTGGCTACTTCAAAGCGCTCCTCCAATACCCGACTCGTACCAATCGTCTGGATCTCATATCGTTGCTCTAGACGGCACTGTGAGACCACCAGCAGAGCGAGCAAGGACGGTGGGCATTGCTGGCCTCGAGCGCCAGGGGTTGGAGCTTCGCAAGAAGAACGAAGTAGTGATAGGCTCTGCATTCGAGGACCTCGACGCCTTAATGGCTTCTGCCAAAGAGATTGTTGCGCTTGCAGAAAACTTCGCAAAGAAATCAAGCGATGGTTCCACAGACGCTACTCAATTGATCGCGGAGTCTGCCCAGGCCTTAGACATGGTAACAACGAAGGACATGCTAGGATTTGGCTCTGGAGCAGAGTCCCTATACCTCTCTGAATTGTCCCGCAACCTCGCCGAATACCTCACCGATGACGCAAAGGGTATCCTACGTAAAGAAGGCGGCATCATGAGCCTTGTCGACCTCTGGGCCGTTTTCAACCGCGCAAGAGGCGGCGTCGAATTGATAAGCCCCATGGATTTTGAAAAGGCTGCTCGACTGTGGGAGGGACTTAAACTACCCATTCGACTTCGCCAATTCAAGAACGGCCTACTTGTCGTACAGCAAGCAGACCGCACAGATGACAAGACCATTGCGCAGCTTCTCGCTTGGCTACAAGAGCTACAATACTCCCCTCCTAGCGACGACGTCACCTGGGACTATGGGAGATTCGGCAGGGGTATCACGGCGCAGGAAGCTGCTCAGCGCTTCGGGTGGAGCGTGGGCGTTGCGAGTGAGGAGTTGGAGATGGCGGAGGAGAAAGGGGCGCTTTGTCGGGAGGAAGGGGTGGAGGGTTTAAGATTTTGGGAGAATTGGATTGTACATGACTATAGTGATGAGGAAGGGGATGACGGGATTAGTGTTGAGCCTGTGAAAACGGTGCTGGATACGGAAGTTGTTCAGAAAAATTTGGAGGAGATGGGACTTTGCTAGCGGCATACACTTTGCTGGCGAGGCATATATACGATTGTTATGTATCTCAAGATATTCATATGGGCTAAAGTAGATTTACAAGCATTGTTGAGCGGCCAGAGCTTCCAGAAGCTAGAGGTCCGTGCGCACATGGATGTCTTTCTGACGACGTCAGGTCATGAGCATGAAGATGCGAAAAGTAATACAGTTATGCTATATACATATCACCACAACAGAGACCTATAGGGTATGTGTATATAAGCTTTTAATAAAAATTCGAGCTTGGGTATCGTGTGCGGGAGTAGCTGTGACCAGCACAGCTCCTTTTGATTCAACAATAATTGTCGCCTTGTGCGCAGAAATTTGATCCCCCTTTCTGAGAACTCATCTGGCAGGCAGCCAGTTGCGCTTTTCATAATCGGGCTCCTGTTCCCTTCTCCCCCTTGTCTCATTGCCTCCTCCGTTCCCCGTCACCCTTTACCGCCCCCATCTCTTGCAATCTCACATTTACTTCTCCGACCTTCTCCCACGCCCCCTTCTCCAACCTCTCCACATCCAATCCTTCTTCGTCCCCATTGACGCAAAACATCTCGAACCACGACCTCTTCTCCATCTGCCTTTTACTCGGTACCTGAGATCTATATGCCTCTTTAATCTCCTCCCAGCCATTTGGCCCTCCAGAATCTTCGGCTACTGCATGCCCCGATCCGGCTGTGCATGTTATGGTATTGGTTGGGGGTGCGCGAGAGAGGAAAGTGAGAAGATGATCCCAGCCGTCGGCGGAGGAGTCATATTCGTAGACTAGGTTATGATTGAGGTCGTGAGTAGTCATGAAGTCGGACATTGTTATTCGGGAGCTGGGTGTCCAGGAGGGAGGTGCAGGAATGGGTATACCGATCGAGGGGTGGGCGAGAGGCTCATAGGTAGAGATGAGCTGGATAGAGCGGGAAGGAAGGAGGTCAGGCGCTTGGCGAGCGAGGGTGATGAATGTTTGGAAGTTGTATTCGTGTGTGGCAGACCAATTGAAGGCTATGCTGAGGGCGCGGTGGAGGGTGTGGAAGGTGGTGTGGGCGGGAATTGAAAGGGTACGAGTTATGATCGGTTTGCTGACGTCGAGGAGCTTTATGCGGAAGAGGTAGTTGTCGGGCTGGAGGGTTGTTGAACAGGGAGTAGTGGTGGTGGTGGTGATCATGGTGGAAGATGGACTGTCTGCTGAAGGCGTAGGATTTGTTTCCAGTTGCAGGGATCTGGGTATCTGCTCGCTTATGTGAGAGAGAAGCCGTAGGATTACTAACTACGCATTAAGGAAGGAATGGAGATGGATTTTTTTTTTCAAATATGAAACAGAATTAAACGACATGTGGTGTGGATGGCTTTTTAATGGACATGGACAGTCCCTCCCAAATAAACGAGCAGCATTCAGGCCTTTCCCATCATTGTAAGTGGAGATTGCCTTGGAACCATTGTGTGTATGGAGTGTTGCAATGAAGCGGAAAGTTGGGAGATTTGGGAAATTTGCAGCTCTCTAGTTCTCTTGCTAACATGAAGAGTGACACAGATGGCGCAGACGAGAGCTCCCCACAACCACAAGCTTGGTTCTTAGTGATGACTCCTTTGCCTAATACGAAATAACGTCTCCGGTGACAGTTTGATAGAGGAGATGTTTGGTGGGAAGTACCGTATCCGCTAAGGGCCCGAGTTAGGAATTTTAGAAGATTTGTGCGTCGTACACTGACACATGGCAAACGAGCTGGTGTCAATCTGACGGAAAGCTTCGTCCATGGCTGGGCTTAGGCTTGCTGATCCTCTGATCACATTTTCTTAAAGGGTCAGCCATGAAATTGAGATCCTTGGATAGGATTTCCGTGCAGATTGCCTCAATGCCAATAATCCTGTGACAGTGGATGGTCAGATAACAGGCGAACGGAACACATCCACCTAGTACTGATCCGGCTTAATCCAATCGTGCCCCTCACGGCTGTGATCCTGAAATCTTTAGCTGGAGTAAAACCGTCTTGCAATCTTGCTCCTTAGAGATCCTTGGACAAGAGTGAGTAGTAGAGGCAATATAGTAGTAGATGCTTAGCTTTGCTGTAAGACATTCTAGACTCCCTGACCCCGAAACAAGCCCGAAACCAAGCTCCTCTAGTGCTCTCGGCTCAGTGACTCTCCATCAACCCCGCCCTTAATTTGATAAGCCTACCATACTACCAACACCATCATCAGTCAGCGGGCCGTCTCGAGGTCGCTGCGTGATTGTTGATGAACCTCCGCGAGTCCAAAGGTATCGTCCAATTGTTCTTGCCCATTCTGACTAGAGTCTGAAAGACTCAAGACGGGAGACGGATACTGCTTGCTGCGACCAACAGTAAGGTTCCTTTGCTTACATTGCTAAGTGAAGGCGTTCATCGTCTAAGCATGATCCTCTAGATCGCCAAAATGCTCTCTTCACACAAGACTGCGAGGCTTCGAGTCTCGCATGGATCTCCAGTACGAACGGCTACTCATCGCCGCCCAAGCCCCACCTACCGTCTTTACATTCATCGCGACTTCTCATGGGGACCGAAGGGCAAATCTAGCCATCCTCAGGCCAGCAAAAGGTGGAAGGGCTTCAGCACCAATGACAGTGCCTGCAAGAATCTGCTTCAAAAGCAATTGTACCGTGGTACTTTCTGGAACCAACAGTACCCTCTATACAGATACATCCCACGATATCTCCCAATCCAAGACTGGCGCTTGTCGAGCTCTTGGGAAAAGCCAGATAGCAAGCCTAAGTACAGACACGGGCTTTGGGGCTTGGGTAGATGGAAATTACGAGAAGGCGAGGAATGGGACGAATTTTGGAAAAGGATAGAGGGTGAGGTGGTGGATAGAGAGCGACGATACCGCGAATTGATGAAGAAGGCAGAGGACGACCCCTTTGGACTGTTATTTGGGAGATACTGGGCAAGAGAGCCAGGCGGTGCTGATGTCGAAGGCAAGGACTGTCAGCAATCAAGTGCTAATGTCAGAAGTCAAGGTTCCACGTCAAAAGCTGAGAAGACAGTCCCAAGTTCTGGAGCTCCAAAGAATGATGCACAGGCATACAGGCCGAAGAATAACAGCGAGAAACATTCAAAGGGCAAGGCAATCCTTGCGGATAGGGTTGAGCAAGAGTATGAGATAGATCCCATTACAATGCGAAAGGTCCCAAAAGCAACGACCTCTGCTACGTCTCCTGCAGGGCCTAAGATTGATCAGCCACAGAAGCATGAGGAAGAGAACTTTGATATTCCCATCAAACGGTTTAGTAACCCCTCAACAGATCTACCTTCAAGCCAGTTTTCCAGCAAAGGTCAAACAAATTCAGGCAGAACGAATAACCCTACCCCTGTCGCTGCTTCTCAACCACAGGTTGTGAAAAGCTGGCTTGCACAGGAAGGCTCTGGCCGCAAACAAGAAGATGTATTGGACACTCAACCAGCACTGAAGATGACCGACATCAATGCTAGAGCGACCACCACAAAGATCGAGAGCGCTCTGGATCGACATCTGAGAGAACGAAGCTCAGGTGAACGAGACTCTGAATGGCCAGCTCTCCAGCACTGGGCAAAAGAGAAAAGAACAGATGATGTCGATTTGCTGCGGTCTAGCGATGTGAGAGCATCAGCAGGCCTTCGGGGCGGATTTGCTAAAGAGAGTGATTCAGAGAAGCAAGCTCGTCGACAAAAGCTTGAAGAGGAATACGAAAAGCGTCCGCTTGATCGTGAAGCTCAATTGGCCCAAGAAGTTGCAGCGGAAAACGTTGGAAAAAGACAAAGCGCAAAGATTGAAGATTCTCCCTGGGTGAATGAGATTTCTGCCAATGAACCCAGTATATGGCAAAATTCATCAACTGCACCGATACATGCACTGCAGGGAAATCCATCTGAGGACCCTGCAGACAAAAAAGCGCTGAAGCCATCTCAGCCCGGACTTGAAACCCAGAAGACATTGACTCCAGCCAACGCTGCCTATCCAAGACACGTCGATGTACTCAAAACTCAACTTGTGCCTCTGAAGGTTAGACTTGATACCGTCAAGGCGGACTATGAAGCTTTAAGGCAACGATGGCTTACCGAGGCCCGTAGAGAGAGAGCTAAGAAGAAGGCCAATGAGATTCATGAAGAGGAAGTCAAGGTTAACAAGCAAGCCATGGAAGCTATGGAGATGCGGAGTATTCAAAAGAATGATACCACTTTTGGTGCAGGTGATAAAATCGAGAAGAAGCCAGAATCTCGGCAACTACAAAGCTTCCTTCCTGGCGAGGGAGATATGGCAAGCAATGTTCACGAATTCGCAGGGAGAGATCGTTGGTACAAACAGAAGGCGCCACACGCCATGGGAGATGCTGTCAAGCAACAAAAGCTTGCTAAAGATAGAGAATTGATACGTGAAGTGAGGAGTATATACGAGGATACGTACGGTACGATTGACACGAAGCATCGACAACCCCCTACGGCCGAAGAGGAACCCAAAGCGCTGAATACATCCGAGAACGGAGTTTCTCAGGAAGAGGCTACTCCTCTGTCACTGTCGTCTGATGCTGCTTCAGCTGATGCAGACAATCTCGTGTCCTCGAGCTCCGAGAAATCAGAGGCTCTGGCAACAATTCAGAAGCTATTCGACGAACTGCGTCAAGCCCAAACCCTGATTCAGGACCACCGCACTTTTCTACAACAGATCGGCACCGCCGACAAGCCTGTCAACATGGTTCAAGCTTCCAAGGCTTATGAGCAGACGGCGCTACAGATCGTCAAGTCAGCCCTAAAGCTCACAAGAACCAGTCCAGGGCTACCAGGAAGTGTGCTAGCCCAGTACTTCGGTGACGCTGAATTTACTGCCAATTCACACTCCCCAACCAGCCCTGCTCCATCATCCTCACCAGCCAAATCCGCAACCACAGCTCCCCCATCCTCCACGACCCCCAGCGTCTACCGCATCCTAGCC
>QKZZ01000120.1:0-14004 GCA_003521265.1 Cetradonia linearis
GGTGAAGAGGGTGCGGGAGAGGGTGGTGGTGTAGGTTGCGAACATTGTGCAGGCAGAGGTCAGTTTGCTATGGATCTGTTGGCGGGAGAGGTTAGTATGGGTTAGGTTTGTTGAGAGGGAAAGGGGGAAAGTGGGGAGGGGGACTTTACTTTGAGGAGCTTGGAGTTCATAAGCATGCATTCTTTGAGGCAGGTGTCGAGGAAATCGACGTGGTCTTCCATCAATTCGTCAACTGTGCGGGTGACTTTCTGGGAGCCGGGACGGCCGTTCTTGTCTTGGTTGTCGCCGTTGACGCGGGCCATTAGGGCTTGCCAGTTTGGTTCGATGACTTCGGAGGTGCAGTAGTAGAGGGTTTGTTGGATGAAGACTAGCATTCTTGCTCTTAGAGTCCAGGCTCTTCGCTTCCACATTTCGAGCTTTGGATCACCGCTATTGTGTGTCCAGCTGAGGACTTTGTTGTGGTCTTCCCAGCTATTGACGAGAAGACCCTCGAGGTGCCGCATGGATAGAAGGTATCGGAACAGGATCTGATATCGGAACACGGTCTTACTACTGATGACGAGGGAGAGAGGGAAGGGGACAGAGAATTTGAACTCGAGCGCTTCGAATCCAGTCATCTTGTCCTCTTCCTCCGTAGCAGGCTTTGTAGCAGGCGTTCGATACCTGTCCTCTGTGTCGGGAGCAGGCATCTCATCGAATCCTCTCACGTTAACGACTCGCATTACCAACTGTGTCAAGCCCACGTTGTTCATCTGAACTTTTATATCTTCTTTGAACGGGTCCTGGGCAGCCACTGTGCCTGGCTGACGCAAGACGAGATCTAGCAACGATTGTAGTTTGCCCACATTGACAAGCCTCCAAGGCTTTTTTAGTTCCGAGGTGCTGAGGTCGAGGAAATAGGTGAAGAAATCGGAACGATCGAGGAAGAAGTAGTGCTTCATGGAGCGGAGCCGAGCTCCTAGAGCGTGTGTGGTGACGAGTAGATTGAGTAGTGACGAATTCGCATGAGCATAAGCACCATTAACGTTGTCCAGGAATTGTGGGTCGTCAAACGACTTGGGCACGTCTTTGACCTCTTTGCTGACATCCACACCACCGCATTCTCGCACAACGTTCAGGTATTTTCCTGCCAAGAGTACCTTGTCTCTGACACCTTCCAGCTGCGGCGGCACATCAGTATCGCGTATCGTATATCTCTTTTCCCAGTATTCATCTGTATAATCTTCTTCCAGCTTTTCTCGCTTTATGCTCTGCTGCTCCTTAATAAGGAACTCGCCGTGTGGATCCTTGATGCCACCATGATGCAGCCATTCGTTCAACATTGCCATATACGGTCGGCTCGCATCTCTTAACAATGTCTGCAGAAGGCTTCTTGCAGCAGGGTCACCGGACATGAAAGATAGCCGTTCGGTAAGAAGCCGTAGCACATTGCCTCCTTTGCACACTTTCTTCGACATGCTACCCGGAGCGAGGTCGCCACCCTCTCGAAGCTGCTCCAGGATGTTATCCACATCGTCAAAGCCATCAACCGAGTCATCCAAATCGTCTTCTAGTAGAGAGTTCTTCTTCAATATCTCCTGGGCCAAGGTGTATAGCTGGAACATCATGTGACTCGTAGGAAGTGTGTGCAGATGAAGTAGATGTAGTGTAAATGACGGATTGCTGAGCAGCTGATGTTCGAGCTGCACAATAAGCACAAGGTAGTCCTTCAGCAGCCTGGATATCGAAGCGGACAGTGCATGGTTGATCGCTCCAAACTCTTCTCGGCTCTGTATTTCCACAAAAGCTTCCATAGCTTTATAGTATGTAGCCATCTTCAACACTGAGGTCGTCAAATCTCGAAGACTAGGGTCCAACCCTGGCAGAATGCGAAAGCCTGGTCCAGCCAGCCGGTCTTTCTCCTGACTCGGGTCATACTTCTCGGCATATCGTATATACTGCCCTTCATAACCCATGAAGACGAACAATAAATCTTCCAGTATAGCAAACTCCTGCTTATCGGCTGATAAATTCTTCAAGGGCGCTGGTTCAAGGGATTCAGGTAGGAGAGAGGAAAGAGCGGGCGTAGAGATCCGTGCGGCTAGAGGAGCGGTGGTATGAGGTATGAGGCTAGCTTGGGGAGTCCATGGCGCTACCAGGTCCAAACCATTAGTATTCTATAGTTTGAGGACTTCTCCACCAGAATTTAGTGGAACTCACGCAACGCTTTCTTCTCTTTCTTTGGGGCAGTTGCCGGCCGATCAGCTGCTCTGCTCCCCTGTCTCGAAGGTACATCTGATGGTATTCTCCCGTCTGCTCCACCTCCTACCAGAGATTTTACAGGACTCCTTGTCCTAACCTGCAAGTTCTCTCTCGTAGCCAAATGCACCCTCCCCGTCTGCCGCTCACTGGTGGTATTGCTCGACCCGTTGAACTTACTCGTTCCCGACGCACTCCTCCTTTGGGGCGGGTTACTTGCTGAGTCCTCCGGTATCACCTCCCCAGATGATATCTGCCTCTCCCTTGCAGCGACACGAGAAGAGGGGACTCGAGACTTCGCGCCGGATGTTGTTGAAGGTCGCCTGCTATTATCTGCCAAGTTGCGGGCATTCGTGGATGTCGACATGATTGCATTCCACCCATTGAGTCCCAGAACCAGAATTGTATCGTAACCCTCGTAAGATCATTATCATAGGCGTTACATTGTGGGGAAACAGAAGACGCGCCTTGAGCGTTGCGGACATGGCTTGGCACTCAGCCCTACTCACTAGCGTAGATTTTGAGCTCTGCGTAAACGAAGCTACCTAGTCCGGTCATCCAGTCCAGCTCTTCCAGACCATTTTCCTTCCTATCCATTGCAGCTTGAAGCTTGACGACTTCCCTCTCAAGCAACTACAGCTTCTTCAGCTACTTCCACATTCAAAATGTTTATAGCACGGTCAGAATATGGTTCGCCTCACCTCCAAGCTCCATATAAGGAATACAACAGCTAATTATTCGTCTAGACCGTGGCATAAAGTACCTAACACCTCCTCCTCTCTCTCCCCCAAACACCCTACTAATCAACCCGCCTTAGCACCTTCTCCCCCGAAGGCCGCCTCTTCCAAGTCGAATACTCCCTCGAAGCCATCAAACTGGGTTCCACAGCCATAGGCGTACAGACCCCTCTTATATCCAGCTAACGAGAGATATATACTTACAAACCTGCCGGATTAGATAGCAACATCCCACGGTGTCCTCCTCGGCGTCGAAAAGCGCGTAACGTCCACCCTCCTCGAAACCTCCTCTGTCGAAAAAATCGTTGAAATCGACCGACACATCGGCTGCGCCATGTCCGGCCTGCAAGCTGACGCCCGCTCGATGATTGAGCACGCCCGCGTCGAATCTCAACATCATCAATTTCATTTCAATGAGAGGCTGGGGGTGGAGAGCTGTACGCAGGCTGTTTGTGATTTGGCGCTGAAGTTTGGGGAGGGGGCGGATGGGGAAGAGAGTGTGATGAGTAGGCCGTTTGGGGTGGCGTTGCTGATTGCGGGCATTGATGAGGAGGGGCCGCAGTTGTAGGTTTTATGTTTTTGTCTCTTGCTGATGGGGGAAAGGCGGGGCGCTTTTGGGGAGGTCTAGTGGACTGGGCTGATAAGAGACAGATATCATGCAGAGCCGTCAGGGACATTTTATCGCTACGATGCGAAGGCTATTGGGTCTGGGAGTGAAGGTGCACAGGCGGAGTTACAAAATGAGTTCCATAAGTCCTTGACGCTGGAGGAGGCGGAGACGTTGGTGCTGAAGACGCTGAAGCAGGTTATGGAGGAGAAGCTGGATTCAAAGAATGTTCAATTGGCGAGTGTGACGAAGGATAAGGGGTTTAGGATCTACAGTGATGAGGAGATGTCGGTTGTGGTTGAAAGATTACCTACGAATTGATAGCCAGGTCAGAGCAATCAATACGGATATTCAATACGGGTATCTTCGTTGTAGACCTGGTTTACTTAAGCAGTGAACGCTGCATTCTACCTTAATACTTTGTTGCGGGTTGCCAAAGCAGAGGATAGTTCACCCTGATTCCAAAGAGTCTCACTCTTCCTCGCTTTCCCCTATAGAGTGTTTGTCTAATGTTCGAGCGATGGACGCACGAACTAGAACCCATCTTGACTCCCTGCATTTCGCTTTTCCTTTACTGGTGGCGTTCAATCCGCTCTTCTCTGTAGATCAAGACTGCCAATGTACCAGTTGCACTTCATCGTTGTCTCTGCATCTTCGTCACCGCTTCTCTTGCAGTGCAGCCGTTGACTCTTCTGCTGTCTACCTAACTATCCTCAAGCGCTATCCATCTCGTTTTCCCCTAGAATCCACGCCGCTGAAGCCGTTCAGCAGCTAGCCACCCGTGTCATAAAAGTTCTAGGACCCTTTCTGTGTATGTTTGACGACCAACGGTGTTTTCGTTTGACGATCGACGACCGGTCATTATGTTGGTGGACGAAGGATTCTAGTCCCTCTATATTAGATTCTCTTTCGTGACCTGAATAGAGCTGTTGGACTGCCGAGTTTTTAACTTGAGTATGTTCGAAATGGTACATCAGAGATACATTGTCAAATCGTTAAATAATCTGTATAACAAATAATTCCTCTGTGAACAAGACAAAAAGCGTAGCACATTGGAGCGTAAAGGGGCGGCCCGGGGTGTACTTCTCCCCCACGTTATATTCTTGTTTCAGTCTATTGGACTAACGGATCAATGCCTTTATAAAGCCTCTAAGACGTAGATTTGCAGTAGATCTTGTAAGCCTACTTCTCTGCCAGCGGTGTTCTTATTGGGTCCATCGCCATGTTTTCCAGGCTAGTCATGCGTGTAGGGTCTCGGGTTCAAGCATCCGATTTTCCAATGCAGGGAGGCGCGACGCCTAATTGGATCGTAGATCTTCGGTGCTCTCAAGCAGAAGTATCTTGCAATTGCCATGCCAGATGATGCTCGTACTTAGCGTGCAAGGTCTGTCAGCATGTTGCGGAATTATTGCATGGGTTGTCGGCTATAAAATCGCACAGATCTAAGCCAGTGAAGTTACAGTAGCATTTGGGTTGCAGAGCTCATCTTGTGCCAGGGGAAAGTCTCCGCTTTTACAGCATTCAACGAGCCCCGGACTCTCGAGCAAGAATCTTGTGTAGCTTGCAGTCGCATAATGCCGAGTCGGTAGCACACTGTAACTCCAATTAACGATTGTCGATGAAAGCCCGTATTTCACAATATGACAAATTCTCATAACGCGGCTCATGCCGAACAGACTATATAACGTGTCAATGGTGTATCAAATCAGAGTCTAGGATCCGCGGAGTAAGGGGTATGGGCGCAGTTGCACTTTCTTCGTTCGGCCACCATACGGCCAAAAACCATCATTTGATGCAGGAAATGAGGTAAGTTCAGCGCTGAGGTTACGAAATCCCAACGCCATGGACTTGGAACGAGGCTATAGGCAAGGGACGCCACATCCTGCCTAGTGGCCGCACCTTGACGAAACGCACGCGAGCAAGCATCTTGCTCAGCCAGAGATCCGAACGGTTACGTCTAAACTATGCATCATTGGCTGTTGCGAGATAGCAGATAAGCATAGCCAGAGGTCTCGACTCCCCTGACGAGCTTCCAATTTGGGGGCTAGAAGAAGGTAGAATGTATTCGCTGGCAAGCGTCAAACTCACAAGCCGAAATGTTTGAGGGGCTTACTAGGGTATACGGTCCACTCTTTAGATATCGACCCATGAGAAGAAACTTTGCGGCATGTAACTTTTGGGATGTATGGCAGCCCAAAATCATAGCTGGGTTCGTCGGTGGAGCATGATGCTGCAATGCATGACCCTAGTCCAAGGATCACTTCCCGGGCACCTGGAAAGGCTAGCAAACTCCCAGGGAGACGAACCGGGGGAAGGAGTAGCAAGTGCTCTTGACGGTGGTGATCTGGTTATATGTATTCATTCCGTCTAATTGGAGGTCTGTATTGCTAGGGTGGGGGACCTATTGTAATTATCACGTTAAGCCCGGCGTTAGACTTTTTGCGTCTGCACAATTACGCCCACAGGCGTTCAAGTTAGCTCTCTTTTAACTGCCTTCCGCATAAGCATGCTCGGGTCCTACGGGCCAAGTGGCCCTAGAGGACCACGAGTATGATCCAAAGTAGTGCACTGCTAAGCCTCTGGCTTCTTCCTTGACTGCGTAATAGGAATCTATCAATATTCCAGTGGTGCGGCCAACCATGACAATCGACAGTGATGGCGAGGGGCCCCGGGTCGTCGAAAGTATTTGCTGAGCTTTGTTTTGCCTGAGAGAGCAAGTCCAACACCACATTGCTGGAAAGCTTCTCGCACTTTGAAGGGCGTCTTCATAACTCGGAGACAAGCACCATTGGGCTGGAGGCAGAGGACCAGAACGGCCAAACAGTCAACATGGCGTATGCAAAGAACCAATATGCCGCTTGAGGAATTCAGGAAAGCTACATACTGATAACAAGTCAACTAGAAACCCACACCAAAATACCACCGCCGTTGACCCGCGATACCTCGAGCTTGTAACTATATACGACAGAGATTTTCAGAAATTTTCAGTCGGACATTCTGTACATCTCGTGCCCGTCGATGAAGCAGGTCAGATCTCGGTTGAGCATGGACAGACATACTGATGAGCAGAAAGGAAGAAGCCGAACGATTGGAGACCCAACATCGGGTTTTCAGCCTCATGTTCGACCAGAGGCTCATTTTTCCCTCGATATCGAGCGTTAAGAATGTCTTAGATTGTGGGTACGGAACAGCTTCGTGGGCAACCGAGGTGGCTGAAGCCTATCCTGACTGTGAAGTAAGAACTTTCCCGTTCGCTTCCAATGATTCTGAGCTGATACGTTACGATAGGTCATTGGTGTTGATATCTCTCCACATATGAAGCCGGATGATACTCCAGTGAATTTTTGGCCTGAGGTGTGTACCTATACTCTACCACACCCTGCAGAGGCCTCATCGTCACTTGAAACCAGCAGCTTTGGAAGTCACGAGGTTCGGCGAAACACCGCCAGTAAGCCTTCAAAAATGCCCTGAGACCAATCGACGAGGGGTACCTGCTTCGACCGTGTGCGAAGGTAGACGTCACCCACATGAGGATATATCACATCAGGGACCGTTGACCTGTTGCACTCATGACTGTTCGCTGGGCCTTTGCAAGCATTAAGAGCTGACAATATCTGCTATAGCTCGACGATATCAACCGACAATTAGCATATGACGCCAATTATTTTGACCTCGTCCAATCAAGAATGGTGGGAGGAGGCATCAATGCAGCGAGGTGGCCTTCATATCTTAGGGACATCAAGAGGTATCACATTGGGACCCCACCAGACAACTTGTGGTCTCCGTAGGGTAGATCGTCCTTGCTAATAGTGTTGAAGGGTGCTGAAACCTGGGGGTTGGGTACAAATGGTCGAGTGTTATTACATGTGCCAGTCTGACAACGGCTCGATCACGGATTCGCACCCTTTACGGCGATGGAGTAACAACTATATCCGATCACTTGAGGGCATCAAAGACCCTAGAGCGCCGCAGCGGTTACAAGCACTTGCGTCTGCTGCTGGCTTTGTTGAGATCGAGCACAGGATGATCCCGATGCCCTTGTGTGGCTGGTCGAGTGGTATGCCCAAGGGTTCCTAAATCTCCTAGAACATATTTGCATGTATATTAGGTGACTTGGTGCTGTTGTGATGCTGACATTTGAACTGATTAGATCCAAGAAATCGTCGGATTGGGGATGCCAATTGGGAGAATATCCAGCAAGCTCTGAGCAATTTAGCAATCTTCCCATTCACCCGACGATTAGGGATGTCGATCCAAGATGTGAGGTCCTTGGTGGCAAGTGCATGCGTCGACGCTGCGAACCCTGACTTGAAGGCATATTTTCCTATGTGAGTGCAGGGAATGTCTTCTATCCCCCAGTCGCGGACTTACCCCTCTTCAGATATTTGTGCATTGGGAAGAAGCCGGCGGCGTAGTTATCGGGTAAGAATAACGAATTCGCGACGTTCAAAGCACACTGAGCTTGTTGGGGTCTGCGAGGTCTGGCTGTGGCACATCAAGGAGGAAGCGCTATCGGGCCAGCATTTCAGTACTCACCTCCTATTGGCTGAAGAAACGGACGCATCTCAGGCTTACCAATGGGCATTTTGGCGAACCAAAGACAGCTGCAAGGTAGGATAGTGAGTAATCTGGGACAGTGTGTAGATATCGAGCAGGGATGAGACGCTCCCTTGATGATGATGGAGAGAATCCAGTAGACGGAGAGAGGAATGAGGAATGAGGAATGAAGACGTTGAAATTCACTTTCTGAAGACAGAAATAGGGGATCTGGTCCCGACAGTTTGGTAGCGAGGACAGAAACTCAATCGTAGCCGCACTAATTCTGAATGGAAAGAGCAAGCTTCCCTTTTGGGAGAGGGAGGAGAGATCGAGGCAGCACGCGATCAATATGCATCAGTTTGGACAGATCTCATTGGGTTCATGGAGCTTTATTGAAGACTAGATAGACACCATCCACAGCTTGTCGAATACAGTCACATGAAGGATCTGGGACCCTACGACCGAGCGTTGGGCAGCAGAGTGCAGCCCAAGAGAGGAGAGGGGAGGAAGTCTGAGACCTCAGAGTAGAAGCGCCGAGGTGATCAGGTTGTGTCGTCCAGGATCTCCATGTGATGAGGGTGCATGATGGGGCGTCGGCGACTCCCGTTGTTGTTGTGAACATCTGCATGCCCTCCAGAACATTTAGACCTACCAAAGGGAAGCAGACGAATCCTGCTACGGGGACTTTTGTAGCGCCTGGGGAACGACGGAACCTTCGGGCTTGGTGGGCTGGGTAATTGGCGTCGACCCAACAGCGGCTTCAGCGGGATCTCGCATAGCGTGCAAGGCACGTGATGAGCATCCCTGGCACTCAGCCCTAAACTACACGACGATAACCCTCTGCCTCTGAATTGCCTTTTTTTTCATCGGAGCTTTCCTCCTTTCTTTACATCATCACCGTACGACCTGCAACACCTCAGCCATGCCTTCGACTCATAAAAGAGATAAACCCTGGGATACTGACGACACAGATAAGTGGAAGGTAGCCACCCTCTTGATCATGAATGAGCCAAGGTCTCCATCGGCTCACTGCCTGTCAATTAGGAAGAACCGTTCCAGTCCTCCGACAACGCTGCTGGTACATTCGCTGAAGAATCCTCCTTCGCCACCCTCTTTCCCAAGTACAGAGAAGTCTACCTCAAAGACGCATGGCCTCTCATCACCCGATCCCTCAAAACTCACCATGTGTGTTATCCCCAACGACCATGATTGTAGATTCTCAACTGACTGCACACAGATAGACTGCACGCTCGACCTCATAGAAGGCAGCATGACTGTCAGGACAACTCGAAAAACATACGACCCCGCCTCCATTCTCAATGCCCGCGATCTCATCAAGCTCCTCTCTCGCAGTGTTCCTGCGTCCCAGGCTGTTAAAGTTCTCGAAGATGGCATGGCCTGCGATATAATAAAGATCCGCAATTTGATCCGTAACAAAGAACGCTTCGTCAAGCGAAGACAACGTGTACTAGGCCCTAACGGCTCTACACTGAAAGCATTAGAGCTCCTCACCGGATGCTACATACTTGTGCAAGGGAACACTGTCAGTGCAATGGGAAGTTATAAAGGCCTGAAGGAGGTACGGAGAGTCGTAGAAGATTGCATGGCCAACATCCACCCAATTTACCATATCAAAGAACTCATGATCAAGCGGGAGCTGATGAAAGACCCCGAACTCGCGAATGAAAATTGGGAGCGGTTCCTTCCGCACTTTAAAAAGAGAACACTGAGCAAGAGAAAGAAACCATTCAAAATCACAGACAAATCCAAGAAGCCATATACACCATTCCCTCCTCCACAGGAAAAGAGTAAGATTGATCTGCAGATTGAGAGCGGAGAGTACTTCCTGGGCAAGCAAGCGAAGGAGAGGGCGGTGAAGGAAGCAAGGGAACAGAAACAACGGGAGAAGCAGGCAGAGAAGAAGGTGGCAAGACAAAAACAGTTTGTACCACCACAAGAGAATAGAGCAGTCGCATCAGAGGAGAAGAAAAAGAGGAAGCGCAAAGAAGATGATAGGGCGGAGCCGAAGAAGAAAAAGAAGAAGTGCACAGTAGATGAGTAGGTATGAATGGTAAATGTTTGATCAAGCTGTTTCATCTGCGAATACCCAAACTACTTTAATCACAGTGCTTCATAATCATCAGTTCTCATTTAATCATATGCCCGTGATGAGCAAGAATGAATCTTGATGTCGGTGCTTGATATTGTTTGTCACTTGTGAAAGGTTCCGTCATCTTTTGTCATGGTCACAATCGCGTGGATGTTTACATTGCCTACGCTCCAAGCCTTGAGAATAAATATGAGCTATTCCTCCTGTCCAGGACTGCATACTGGTGCCTACAAATCACCGAGGACTTCATTGGGCTGTGAAGGATGTCTTCACCACTCGTCGAAGGCTTTAACAAGATTCGTCACGCTCACAGTCACTCGGATGCGTGATCACTACTCTCATGGTTCGTACACTTAATGCCTATCGAAAATAAAACGATGAGGCAACCCCAGTACCTTCAGCTTTTTAGCTTAACACCAGAAACATTACTCCGGTTGGTGCAGAACTTCTCTGTCTTCTAACATTTACTAAAGCACTCTCAAAGACTATATATTTTCTCTCCAGCGTCACTGTATCCCCTATCTTACTTCATCATGCCTACAACAGCAGAACTCGCATGATTAGCCTCACAGCCGCCCAATAGGCAATACGTATTCAGGCGCTGGAAAGAAAATTTCCACTTATTCGAAACCCCCAGCGTTGATATGCTGGACAACCCTGTTCCCCTAGTGGACCTTCTATCACAGCTTCGGGTTCAAGAATGAGACGCAGGCCCAGTTTGAAGAGCGGCTAGCGAGGTGGGAGGCGGTGCGGGAGCACATTACTGTGCTTGCGATCCAAAAGTCCAAGAGGAATACTGCGGAGTTGAGAGTATTGCAATAGTGATTGGAGTCGAGAGTGGCGAAAGGGGGGGTGGAGGAGGAAGACGAAGAAGACAGGAGAGGTTCTGTTGAATCGGACGATGAGGGCGAGGGGAGAGTGTCGAGGGTGGGAACGTGGTGGAGGGGGAGGAACAGGAGGAACAGGAGGATTGCCCAGCATCACTGAAGCGGAGAAGAAGCACCAATAATTCTTAGGCTTCCTGGTTGAGCCACCCATCTGCCAGGTCGACGTTCTTTCCATTGTCTCCGCTTTTATCATGATTTTGTTCACCTTTATACCGCCAGCGTCACAGCGACCATTCGATTGGTTTAAGAATTAGTGGTCCTTCTCCATACGGACGACTTCAAGATTGGCACATCACGCCTCTGTTCTGGTTTTACAAATTTATCTACAGGCCGAATTCTGTTTCAATGATAACAATCCACTTCAAAATCCGCCAATATTACCAGATAGAATGGTCTGAAACCAGGACAATTAACATTCTGGGGGTAACAAGCCCTAGGAATTTGTCAAGGAGTCCTTGATGATTCATATATAATCATTTCATTTTGCTTCTAACACCCATGAGGTGCTTTGTTATTTGTTTTAGTTCACCATATAATATAACGTGCTGATGTGGGGAAACAGTATGCAAATCTAAGGATTTCAACTGCGGAGAGCGAATGGCAGGCCGTTTCGTGCAACATCGCTCTTCCGAATTACAAATACCGCATTGTGCTACCGCCGATTTGATGCCCAGTCTCAATAGTAGTATACATTGTCTACCATCATGCTCACACTTTCGTCTATTAGCCAGACAAAAAAAATACAATCTTCTGGCTATACATGCCGTCCCAATATTCCATCTCATCAAAAGATAGGTACGCCCAAAGATAAAGAACACAGCCACACAACTCTCAACTCAACTCACCGCTTCTTCTTACCTTCCACAACGGCTCCTCCACCTAAGACTCACCACTCGCCAACCCCATGGCCACACCCTCCAACTCAGCAAAAACGCCCCGTCTACCTCCACCGCCACAAAAGCATGAGCAAGATATGCAAGCCCACGGTGACCTCGGGTATGTGAGTTCAAAGCTAGGGTATTTTTTGAAAAAGTACCCAAGCAAACAGCAGGGGACTATTATGGCGAAGGAGGTCGAGGAGGTAGAAGTCGATGCAATCGAAAGAGAAAGACGGGAGAAGTATGAGGGGCAAATTCGTGGCGTTTCAGATCAATGACATGAAAGAATGTGAGAGAATGTAATGTAGGAGATGTACGAAGAGGAAACTGGGGGAGTAGAAGGGATAGGAAGCGGCGAGATGGGTGAGTAGACCCGGGTTCGGAGGATCAACACTGGATCCATGATCGGTCAAGCTTCATCCAGAGAACATACATTCCCATGTTGCAGGCATGATTGAATAACAAATATCTTCCATATGAGAGAATGATTTTACGATATCACCATACCTTACTGCTTTTCAGAGTCCGCCGCTAGTAAGAGCCCAATTATTCCAAAACTTTGTTGAGCAGCCCGTCATAACACAGTTATAGCAGGGGCCAGCGACGCACCTAATTGCTTTATAGAATCTCCAAACCAGAGCCCAAGAAAGCAACACCAACCGTACTCCGACCCTACAGAATCCCTGCCACACCAATATTCCACGCTCATCCCCAACCCTCCTCTCCCCTCCAAGATGCCAAATGATAATCAGCCTCAAAACCCCAAACCTAAGAATCCTCCCCCAAAGCAAGCTTCCACACCCCAGAAGCCTATGCGCGATCCTAAGCCTGATAAGTCAAAGCCCCCAGAAACGCCAACACCATAAAGATGAAAGGAGACGTGGGAATGGGAAAAGATTCAATTAGATACGTAAGATTGCCTTCGTATGTAGGCAGAAATCTATCAAAGATAAACCCTTCTTTTGAAACGTAGAGAACATGAATCCACGATTCCTGTAAGTAAAGCATAAGAGATTGATAGTAAGTCTCCATTCAAGATATACTTTCAACACAACAAAATTGTAATCCGAAGCCTAACATCTCTTTCGCAAATGTATAATAAAGTAATCAAGCCATCACCTCCGGGTTGCTAAGAACTGCACGAACGATAGTTCTCCCTATCAAAGCCCTGCTCATAATCACCATTTCCTCCCGTATCCTTAATACACGAGAACAAGATCACGATATCTCCAAGATCAATATCGTACTTCTTGCTCTAGACTGCGTTCAGCAAACCGCCATGAGAAGTATGAAAAGCGCCTCACCTAGTTCCCCCGTCAGATATCACCCAGGACACATAACCCAACAAACCAAACCAAACCAAGTCCTCAAAACACAATTTTCTCGCCATCACCGCCGCTGCCAAAGTTCCATCCCGCTCACCCGAAATGCCTAGCCCACCCTCACCACGTGACATCAGATCCCAGCCTCCCTTTAACCCCTCCCCTCCCACACCGAAACCCGAACCCAGATTCCCGCCCTTCAAGCCCGGTGGCCCTGAACCGAAGCCCGTCGCCGGGACCGGAGCCGGAGGAGCGGAGGTGAAAGGAGAGGTGGAAGGAAGGGAGTACTTGAATGGGTGTAAGAGAGATGGATAGAATAGAATCGGCTTGGTAGATAGGGAAGAGCGGAAGATAGTCACAGACATAAGATATTATTTTGAAAGGAGCAGTATAAGAAGCAGAGACGCGCAAAGCTGAGGCAGGATTAGGACACCGCAGTGGTGAGATCTGGAGCCCAGATAGATTCTATCGGGTTAGGTCAAAATAAGTAGCAGAAGGCATCTATCTATCCAGAGGCATACCTCAAGCGTGTCCGGATTTTCAGACCTTGTCGATGTATTATTAATTGGCCTGTACATAATGCCCTCCAAGTACTGTACGTAACGTCAGCGTCCTACTTTTAATCTCGTTGATAAACCAACATACCACAATCCACGAGAACAATCTCCCAACATCACCACCAGTAC
>QKZZ01000121.1:0-11501 GCA_003521265.1 Cetradonia linearis
GCTGGGGGGGCGGCACGTCTGAGCTTTTCGATTTTTGTATCTGTTGCCAATGCCCTAGCCCTACTTCGCTATGCTTGGAAATAGACTGAAACGAACACCGACTGCAAGGAATGGAGGCTGTAACAAATATTAAGACTACTGTCACATGGCAACATTGCGCCGTCCCGCCTCATGCACCTCTTTGACTGACTCAAAAAGGAGCCCCACCATTGCCCTTTCCTCCTCAGGCTCAAGTACCACTTGCTTGATATTTTGAAGCATGTCTTTGAAACCTTGAAGGATCCACTGTGCCGTCGGCCCGTCGCCTCGTGCCCCCACGGCAGCATCTGCACGAGCTTGAAAGCCTTCTGTGAGTTGGTTGGGTTGAGACGATCGGTCTTGAAGATGCTGCGTCTCATGACTCCCTTGTCGATCCCTGGATGTGGCTACCACGGTTTCGTCCACGGCCATCTCAATGCCGTCGTCGTTGGTGGGAGGAGCAAGTGGATCTGTATCAAGGCTAGAGTCATGAGCTTGTGACTCATCATTGCTGCGTCGTTGGCGTTGTCTGCCCGACTTGGTGGCCTTGGTGGCCGTCTGGCTGAGCCGTGATGGATTGCGCGTGCTGTATGGCAAAAGCATGGTCTCGGCATCGGTACCTGGCTCTGTCTTGACATGAATCTGTCGCGGGCTTCTTCTGACTGATGAAGTTTCTTGACTAAGCTGTCCAAGTCTCGACGTCCTCCGCGGCCTTCTAGGTTTCTTACTACCCGAAGCTGTTTCCTGCTCAAATTGCGTTGCCGTAATAATTGAAGGTAATGGTGACCTCTCCCTTTTGATCTGTGGACTTCTTGTACGGTCCCCTCTAACTTCACGGACATCAATCAGAACGCAATCAGCAACAGCTACTCCTGGCTTCGTGTTTGCAACGACATTTGGCTGAGCCGGGGAATCTAAGCTTCGTTTGACTTTCTTGATCGCGCTCGGCGGATGGTCGAAAATACTCTTTCTTTTTCGGCCACTTCCCGATCGCGGTTTCGTCGCTTCATTCTTTGCTCTAGCCTGCTGTGACGAAGCTCGTTCCATTTCACCAATCAGCTGTGCAGCAACCTGATCGTCCTCCGTAGAAAAGCGAGAAGACCTCTGACTCTGAAATGGACCTGTAAGCCGGTTGGCTTCGTGGTTGGTAGCAGGCTGCTCTATTATTGGTTCAGCGGGAGCATCAACAGAGACGTACGAGTCAGAAAGAACATGCTCATCGGGTTGGACTTGAGGTACGTTTGATACCGAAGCTTCGACATCTCCGTTGAGTAGGCTTGAAACCTCATTAATGACTTCTCGTTCGCCGTTAGGTGTCGGCGAAACCTTTGTGACAAGCGCCTCGGCGTTTACGATTATAGCCCTGCGATTACGGTCTTCCACCGTGGTCGTTTCCACATCATTACCATTGCTGACAGCCATATCAATATCGCGGTTCTCGCTCAATTGAGGCCGAACATATGGAGGTGATGAGGGACATTCGTCGTCATAGCGTTGGTCGTTCCCTTTCTTACTGGAGCTGGGTGTTGGCGAGGAGCCAAGGAAGTCGTTCATAAGGACATCTGGAGAGAATATAGGACTTATCTCATCGTTCACAGACGGTTTTCCAGCCTGGTCCATGGCAGATTTCAAGACGAGTTTTGGCAGATTATATTCCGCAGATCGAGAAATACCTCTGGGAGTCGACCTTATCTCAGGGAATATTGCAGCAACTTCGCTGCTTTGACGTTCCTTAACTTCTTTCTGCCGATCTGTTAAGTACTGTGAATCGATAGCCTCAGGCACTAATGGCGAAGATTCCACGGCAGCAAACTGTATCTGAGAATCCTCATGGCGAAGGCGTGCTTTTGGCGTTGTCTTGACGGCCCTTTTCGGTGGCTGAGGTGATCTCGCAACACCCGGAGGTTTCGGGCTTGGACTGAGAATGAGACTCCTGAAGGTTTGCTTAGCAAGCGGTGACAGGACTTTCGGCATCGGAAGGCGTAGCTGTGGGGTATCCTCTCCACTTTCTTGAGACTCCACGAAATGGAAGGGAGAAGACATGAGCTGCACCTGGTAAGCCATTGAAAAGCGTGAACAATCAGATCTCTCTTACCTCATCACCTTCGAGCTCCGGAAAAGTTGGCAAGTTCAGCTCTGTGACAGGCTGCAGCTTTGTCAAAAGTGTGTGCAGTTCGTCGGGATACTCCAAAGACTCCGCGCAGCCAAAAGTGCAATTCCATAAATCTAGAGAGTCATTCACAATTGATCTGTGCCGACTCTTGAAGCTAGATATCAACAGACTCTGATATTCGGACAATGTACTTGTAGAGAAAGCGGGCAGATTCTGGACAGCTATCATCGTCGTTTGCCACAGTTCCTTGATCTGAATTGCCAAATTAGTTCCATCATTGAAAATTAGTAAGGAACTTACATTGGACCAAATGTCAGGTATTTGAAGAGTCGATCTGCTGAAAAGTCCCTCAGCGTCCTCGATCCAAACAGCAAGGCCTTGCTGAATGCGGCTGAGAATGCTACTCTGGAGCGCTGGAGGACATGACTTCATCACTCGTGTGACAGCTGAGAGAAGAATGTTGACATGCTGGGATGGATGATTGTCCAAGCGTCGGTACGCGGCCAAGAGGAAAGCGTTTATCATGGAGTGAATATTATCAAATGGATCAACAGACGTCCCTTTGTGGGATGCATGGGCAACTCCCCAAAGGAGCTTCTGAGCACGTTCCAGCATATGAGATGCCTGCGGCCAATGTACGGTTCTCAGAATTGCTACAGCATAAGCAGAGAAGTCGTCGTCCCGAGTCTCGGCCTCTTTACAGATGAGTCCCGCAAGCGGTTCGGAGATGATCAGAATGATGCCCTCATTACCAATCTCTTCACGCAGAGCATTGGCAATACAATCATGCAGCTCATGCCAGACAGAGATGTCGACAGAGTTGTAATTAATGCCCAGCTCTAAAAGCTTCACGGCCTCTCTGTATTCATGACCAGGATACTGAGGGCTGGAGTTGTGACGATCGTTATTCTGAGGTAATCTCATGGCTGCAGAAGCGGCTTCTGCAAGGAGCTTCCAGAGAATGAGGCACGCTTTCTTATTGTAAGTGTTGTCAACCGATAACAGGCGAGCCAGGTTGCGTAGCGCAGCGAGCTGTGTTCGTCTCGATGTTGCTGGTTGCAAAGGTATCTTGATCACAGCGTTGATCATATTTATATAGCTAAAGTCAATCTGCGCGTCCTGCACACTCGTAAGCAAAACGCCCAGCAGATGGAGTGCTGGCGAATTGAGAGAGCCAGGTTCTCGACTTAATCGACTGGAGGGTGTTTCCGCCGCTTCAAAGGAGTTTCGCGCGGTCAGGATAACACGTCGCTCCGTGAATGGTATGTGTCCAATCTTGGCAACAGCCTCGTTAAGGAGAAACCTGATCTTCTCAAGGGCTCTAGGTTGCTCTACTATCTCCGAGCCTCCCGTTCGCTGTCGATCTGGCTCCAGAAGATACATCATCTCATTGCATATGTGTGCGATGGCATTCATGCAATCCATAGAAACTTTGACCTCCTTGCTGCCAGCGTTACCTAGGGCTGTCATAAAGCTCCGCCAAGCAAGCATGATTTGTCCTTCTTGGTCTTTGCCCATTGACCATTCAGCGACATCAAACAGCTTACCAAAGATTTGCAAAATGCTGACCGTTTTTGAGCGAATCCATTTCGAATCAATGCATGGTAGCTCCTCCGGCTTTATTGGTCCGTTCAGGTTAGCCCTGTTCTCATCCCATAACTTTGGCTTTCCATTGCCGGCGAAGAGGGCGATCAAGACGTCGCAAGCGTAGTTGACTTCAGTCTTACTAGCCGCGAAGCAATTCGGAAGGATTTGAGAGACATAGAAGTCCCAGTATCTATCAAGCTGAGCATGCGTCGAAGACGGGCGAAAAGCGTAGTATAGAAGGGTACAATATGACGATCGAGCGATCTGCTTTGCCTGTTTCGAGTTTTTGTCGCTGTCTTTACGCTCCAGAGAAGATAATATAGGCTGCCGAAGCATCTTGATCATTGATTCGCATGTCGCAGTGTCAAGGTTTATGGCAAATATCAGGCGATTCCACGCGATGTTGGCTTGGAATTTAATCTGGGCGTCACTAGAATTGAAGCACCGTTGAATCACGCCTAGCCATATCTTGATATGCTCCCAGCCTTCGAGTTGACGCCGGTGACTTCGAAGGAAAAGAATAACCACGCTCCATATCTGAGGGACATGGACACCATCTTCTTTGGACTTCGACATCTCTACCAAGCGAAAGGAGAAGAAATCTACGAACTTCTTGCCCTCGGGAGATGCTCTGTTGAAGATCTCGAGGCATGCTTGGGTCACTGAGCTGGTTGTTCCGAGCCGAAGCCCGGCATCCATGCCGAAGCTGATTGCGCGCGCGCGAATATCCTTAATTGTACTGAGCATGCCTACAACAAGATGGTCGATCCACTTCCCAACCCTTGAGACCATCAAGGGCCGTGCTTGGGTGAGCAAACGTTGGTAGATCATGAGGCGCGATCCAGCTACGCGGTTGCCTTTTACTCGGTCCGCTATCCCTTCCAAAGCCGTAAGAAGCCTGTTGACGCGGTCTGTATTTATGTGCTTGGGTCCAAGCTTTTGCTTCTCAAGTAGCTGCATATAATGCGAGACCAGTATCTTCGGTGACCCTGCATCTTCAATGCATGAAATCGCTCGGTCGAGGAAGAACTGGCAAAAGTCTTCTGGCAGATATGTTGCCATGGTAGGAGTGTGAACAAAGACCGTAACTACTTTCAGAGCTTGAGTAGCAAGCTGTATGTCCAATGGTCCCTCATTGGAGATCTTAGTGGTAATGTCTCGCCGGATGTAGCCAATGATCTCCACAACCTTCTCAGATAACTCTTGGGTATCAGGAATATCGTCGTATGCACTTAAACACGCCAGTAGAGTTGAGTAGGCATCTAGTCGAGATGATCGTGCTGTCGACGACAGATGCAGAGTCGTGGAGCGAAGCATAGCTGGAAGGCTCCCCTGGCTCAAGACCTGCAGATCGTTGTTTGATGTCACCATAGCGGTGTCGCCAGAGATTTTCAGGATAGACTTGTTTGACGACTTACACTCTTTCGAGGGTAGTAAACGCCGAATTAGACTTTCAGAGTCCGAGTCATTTGTGCTGTTGCTGAGTGGTCCGTGGTATTCGGTCCATGGGGAAAAGCCGACTTTCTTCTGGACTTTCTCTGTGGAACCCTTGAAATACTCTGCGGAGGAGGATGGGGACTCCTCAGGCGTGTTAAGTAGAGGGCGGTTGAGCCCATTGAGTGTGAAATATGTCAGGTTGTCATTCAAGAGCTTGCTCGTGCTTTCTTTGGGCGGTGTGGGAGGTCGTGCAGTGATTGTAGCGAGCCCGGAAGCAAAGCTGACCATGATTAGATTGTATTCCCATTGAAAAATATTCACATGTCGCCTTGGTCACTCCGGTGTGTTAATGGAGGAAAAGGAAGCATTAGGGCAGGTTCGTTGACGGCGCCTGCCCTGACAAGCTGCTACGCCAAACACGAGAAAACGCGTGCATCGTAGATTGAAATCCGAGTCACCAATGATCTGACGATTAGTCAGTAGCGTCATGGAATTAGTTCCGCTAGAAGCTCGCCAAGACCTTCGATGTCGACTGCCAATATTTCACACATATCCAATATGGGGGTAGCGCAAGCAGCCACTGGCACTGGTCAGTATGCTGTCTCATCGAAGGGATGCGAATGGTTTCTGACAAGTGTGGGATTTGTAGGGCAGAAAACCGTGATTGATGAATTACTAAACACCCTGAAGATAGACATCAAGAACAAAGCACTACTTCCACCCAGTAAGGCTACAATTTATCAGATATCAAGGGATGACCTTCTGATCAACTTGCAATCAGCCAAGCTTCAAAGCCTCAATGCTCTCAAATCTCAGATAACCTCGGCGGAAGCTGCTGCCTTGTTCACTGAAGACGTATGAGAAATGAATGGATAATCACCGTCTCTAAGAATTTTTGGTGCCTGACTTGGTTTGATTAGGACGTCAGGATTCTATGTCATTATGCTTTTTGCCAAGATTCTCAAGACAAAACGTCCGATTCAGATATCGAAGTGTCTCACGTTGCCTTGAAATGTCTCGCCAACGTACTGCTGCTGGACAGCAAGACTCGACAATATCTTGTTGATCTAGGTTATGCTGGTAACGCGACAGAAATACTCAAAGTAAACAATTCTGCTTAGTCCATTGCTCAGACACTAAAGGTGCGACAGAACAGCTTAGAAGATGAATTGCTCGGCTCGCGGATTCTGTTCCTGTTGACATATGATACGAAATTCGATTTCGACAAGCTGTTCGAGGATTATGATCTTGCCAATAGCATATGTCAAGTACTATCTCAGTCCACTCCCAAGTGAGAGCAGACGTTTTCGCTCACAAAAAGTAGAACATCACTTCTCATGCTTCACAATACATCAGGCAACTAGAAAGAAGCTCGCCATCCCGTCCTCTGACATCGCTGGATGCCACGGCCCTGGCCGAGACTCTGAAGTTGCTCTTCAATTTGAACCAATTTTATCCAAGCCACACTTCAGTCTATACGAAGACTATCAAACCAATCCTAGGAATACTGATCAACATAGAACTCGAACCTCAGCCTCTACAACCCCCCGTCACCCAACTAATTAATGCACTCATAACCCTCAACCTCCCAGGCGAAGCCGACTCCGAGGGTCACACACCCCTCTTTCCTAGGAATAACCCTAAAGAAAACCACATTCGCCTAGTCAACATCCTCGATTCCGCCGTCCGCACCCTCAAAGAAGACCAACTAGAAAATGCAGTACCACTAGTAACCCTTATCCGGCGGGTCTTCGAACTAGCACCACAACCCACCAAAACAGATCTACAAAGCAAACTCCTACCCTCGAACTCTGAACGCGCCCAGCCGCTCGGCAAAACCGGCTCCCTTGCTTCCCACCTCCTCCGCCTCTCAACCTCTCCGCTCGCCCCTAACCTCCGCGAAGGTATATCCAGCATGCTCTTCGAGCTCTCAAACAAGGACGCCACGACGTTCGTACGCAACGTAGGCTATGGCTTCGCCGCAGGCTTCTTAATGACGCACAGCTTGCCTGTTCCGGAAGGGACATTGAATAATGGAGGAGATGCGGAGGATCTCGGCGAGAAGATGACAAAGGTTGATGGTCAGGAGATAAATCCTATTACAGGACAGAGGAGGGACATGGAACCTGAAGATGCATTGCCGGAGATGACGGATGAGGAAAAGGAAAGGGAAGCTGAGAAGTTGTTTGTACTTTTTGAGAGACTGAAGGCTACGGGGGTTATGAATGTTATTAATCCGGTTGAGCAGGCTGCTAGGGGGGGGAGATTTGAGGAGTTGGATGAGGAGGAGGTTGATGATTAATGCATCGAAGAGCGGCTGTATTTACCATTTGAGATGACCATAATGATGGCATATGGAGTATGGCATGCAAAATTTGCTTTGGTCGTTGTCCTGGGTATCTATAATCAAATATCGGTCCATATATTCCTTCCCGACACACAAAGTACGTCAGTCTTCGCCGTCGCCAACAATATTGCGGCATGCAGAACTAGGAGAGTGATCGAGAACGCCAAGTATGATCCCGCGAATACAACATCAAGTGCAGCTAAGAGGAGTAAAGGGTATGCCACGGTATTGCTCACAGCCGTTGGTGAGCACCATGTAGTGACTGAGGCTACTTTGAGTATCAAAAACGCGATTTTCAGCGTGTGTTGGGTAGCTGGACTCTGGAAAACGTTAAACAGGTCTTGGAGTCTTGTTGAAGTAGGCGAAGTCGGTGGTGCTGGCAACTGTGGAAAGTCGGGCACCTTCGTAGGAGACGGAAATATCGCTCGCTCTCGGACTACGAGACTACTATCTCCAGGGCTCGTAGGTCCAGCATCACTGTCATCATTCTCTGATTGAGTAGGCGTGAGTGAAAGTCTATGCTCCTTTGGAAATGATGACAGGCGAAGATTACCGGGCCCGCCGGAGCGTCCGTAGCCGGTGGACATTTTTCGAACGGTAGCCGAGGGCTTCGGGCTATCGACAGGGGATATCCGGGGATCATTCCGAAGGTCTTCAAACATGTGGCCTCCTGATCTAGGTCTACTATCTGAGATGCCATCAATACCTGAGTTGGTTTTGATGCTCAACAATATGTCTTCGGCGCTTGGCCTATCATTAGGATCGAGCGAGAGAAGCCGTCGAAGAAATGTGTAGAGTTGTTCTGGGAGGTCAGGACGTAGTTTTCTCTCTGAATGAAGTCCTTCCCACCCGGTAATCTCATCTCTCAATTGATCTAAATCCTCATTTTCTTCATGCATTATGTCCGCATTGCGATAAGGTAGCCGTGCAAAACATAGAAAGTAGAGTATCATGCCCAGGGAAAAGATGTCACTCTTCTTAGTGAAGTTCCCTAAGGCACCTGATGGCTGACGGCGTAAAACTTCCGGTGCGCAGTAGGATATAGTTCCGGTGGCACCCGTGGACTTTCGAACCATGTCTTCGACTTGAGCTTCGCCAAAATCACTGACAAGTACTGTAAGGCCATCACCATCATCGTGTAGCAAGCAATTGCTGGGTTTCAAATCGCGATGAATGTAACCGTTGACGTGCAAATGGTTCAGGCCTGAAACTATGCCTTTAAAGATTGAATAAATTTCGTCGAATTGTAGCTTTCTGCCGCGAAGGTCTTGCGGCGGCTCAGGTTGGTTCTTTGAGCGGCGTCTGGCACGCTCCTTGAGTTGATGGGTGGAGGCGGAAGTCTCCATAGGACAAATCACGTAGTCGTGAAGGTCTCCGTTGTTGCAGTATTGCTGGAGTATGAAAGCGCATGGAACGCTTGGGCCAAACTTCGATATCTGCACATCCTCCAGCCAAACATGGTGGTACTGCACCAGATGCTGATGTTTTAGCCATTGAAGAAGTTGGACTTCTTCAAGCACCCTTTTCAGCCATTCACGATCATCCCCCACTGGCACCCTCTTGCAAGCGAATTTCCCAATAGGAATCTCATCTGCATGGATGTTAGACTTGCAAGGGGAATTATAGGTTAAATTCTCACCAATAAGGTGGGTGACTAGGAGCACAACCCCCTTACCACCTCGACCGAGCTCCTTTTCCACAACATAACAGCTCTGAAAGTATCCGGGGCTGAAAGCTGAGGGGGCTATTCCATGTGTAGATGATGGAGAAGCCGGCGGACTGTCCACGTATGCAGCTTGATTTGGACTCCTTGGAGAGCTTGCTCGAGGTCTGACCGGCTCTACAAGCCGCCGTTGAGGGGATGGGGGAGCTGAGGATTCTCTCGATCCATACAAGGTCTGATGTAGGCGGAAATAAGCTGGATGGACGAAGCCCGTGCTATGACTGGGCCCAGGGCTACCTCGCTCTCGACTTCGCGCTCTTCCTTCCCGTCGAAGCGGCTGATGGCAGGTGGGACACTCGGTGAGATCTAGCTGTCCTTGTGACGCGTTATTAAGTACCAGTTTTTTGGACTGGGGATCGTAGATGATCACAGCATCGTTGTGACGGCTTCATAATGATGAGCTCTCCGGGAAGAACGCATGACGTGGGGATCGACTTACAGCACAACTTCTCGACTAGTAGGCCTATAGGGCACGATCGAGGTGATCCCTGTGTCATCTCGCTCTTCATCCGCCATTGTTAACGAAATAGTCGGCGCGAGATCGTGTCTTCGGGCACGTGTGCTATCATGCTACTGCGCTGCAATTGTAGCGCTGCACAGAGTCTCGAGCAGTTGCTCGCTGAAGTACGAAGAGCATAGTCGCAACGGACAAAGTCCCCGAGCTGGGAGTTGGAGATTATATGTAGTAAAACACAAAGTTGTGAAGGGTGGCAAGGGTCACGGAGCCGGGATGCAGAGAGGTCCGCCTTCTCTTGGGCAGCAAATTAGATACAATAAACAGCGTCTAGAGGTGTCGATATCAATTTCATTTCAATGCTATCTGACTGTATGCCGAGTTCCGTGATATGCGATGCTACTATTATCAGATCAAGACACATTTGACGATGCCGGGTAGTTTGCCTGCTTCCCAAATTCTTTATGCAGTCCAAAATCTTCGTATTTCCATTCTCGTTACACCTCCTGTCGCAACAGGATTGCTATGAAGTTTGAATTTGAATGTCAACTCCTTGCAACTTCCTACATCGGCGCAGTGGCAGTCTACAGCCTCCAGCCTCCAGGATGGCAGAAAAATGGAGTACTTGTAAAAGGGCACAGGAGTATGGGAAATCTGCGATGAATATCCATGCCGCCAAAGGTGAATCTTCGATACACACTTGACGTAGCACTTGAGTGCTATCTCTCAGCAATGGGCGGAATAGAAATTCAATGATCACGGAGAACAGGCCAATTCTTGACAGTGGATTCCCCATCATCTGAACGGTGATCTCATAAGCGGCATTGCTGGGCCCAGGAGCGGAACTACTTAGATGAGTGAGAGTACCGTTCGTCTGCCCATTATTCAATGTGCGCTTTTGAGCTGTTGCTAGGCTGATGTTCAACGCTTCGTCCGTTCCTTGAGCCACAACAGGTGGGAAGTTTTTATTATCGAAGAAACCGTTGTACAACCTTGTCCCGCGATAGTCTTCGAAAAAAGCAACCCCAGTGATGTAATAATCCGCCGATAAACCAATCGACAGCTCTTTTAAGGCATACATGACATTAACACGATTTATTTGGGTATGGGGCGCACTCGGCACACTGTTGAAGGTGTAAATAGGTTATAGTGTTTACGAACTTTATAGTCTTAGAACTTTTATCGCGTTGATGAAGCCAAGAGAGATCTCTTCTGTCGTGAATTCGGCCAGACATCGTGGGACATAGCCAACTTGCAAATTTGAGAAGCCGTTATCGATTGGAGTACTATCCCTACATGATCAGTAAGGTTAATACTATTAAGTTTGGAAACACTTGTGCGTGAAGGGAGTTTGTACGAATTCACAGGGACAGATAATTCACTTGCGTTATCTTGCCCCGAATAATCAAGAGCCAATTTCAGTTGATTTGTGAGAATATATGTGATATGAAGAGTGAGAGAATGGCCATCAGCAAAGTACATGTCTAGGACTGAGATCCACCCACCCTTGACTTCTTGGGAACGTTCTATGAGATCTACTAGCTTAAATGCACCGCATATACCTCAATGGTCTCAAACAAGAGAGAGCTGAACAGGTTTTTCTTGCTTGTAGAAAGGCGTAATGTCTTGCGCATTGACACGTAGCGGCCATATGCTAGAGAGTCGCAATATTGTATTTCCGTGATAGCTCTACTATTTTCAGAGACTCCGGCATCTTGGTAAAGGGTGGAATTAATACATCATAGATTTTATGTGTTCTTGGGTGCGAAAGACCCTGGAACCTACTTTCGGTGTGGTTTTTAATAATGGGCCGCGGGCCGCC
>QKZZ01001263.1:0-21235 GCA_003521265.1 Cetradonia linearis
CCTCTCAAGACCCCAAACCCATCCACCCTTTAGGCAAAGGCTCCCTCCTCTCGGGCCACCACTTCTTCACAAACTCCACCCTCCCAACCTTCAACCTCGTACAAGCAAACACCAATACCAACTACGGGATTTACTTGAGCGAAAAGAAATTCAATGTGAGCGCGCCGGCAGGGAGTGCAGTAGGGAGTGATGGGAGTGCTGCGGTGCCGTGGTTGAAGCTAGAGGTCGTGAGTCCGGAGGCGCCGCTTGCGGTGCAGCAGAGCGATTATAATTCGAAGGTGAAAGAGATTTATAGGGTTAATACTGCGGGGGGGAGTGCGCCGGCTACGTGTGCTGGTAAGGTGGGATCGACGTTTGAGTATCAGTATGCGGCTGAGTATTGGTTTTGTGGTTAAGGTGGTAGTTTGGTGGCCATTTGATTTACTTTCTATGGGAGGGACAGCTATCATGATGATGATGATGATGATGAATGGACTCTCGCTTCGGTAGCTGGGAGGGTCTTGAAGAGATGGGATGGATGGCGTTCTGGCTGTATATTCTGAACGATCGTGGCGGATGGGTACCGCGATCGTTCCTTCTTTGTGCATAGGTTCGGACTCGATCGCAGTGGTATACTTATGAAATGAAAATACATCAAAAAGTCTCCAATTAGATTCGTTCACAAAAGTTATTGATACACATATCGAAACGTCATAGGTGTAGTACTACACTCCTTTTCTCTAGGAAGAACATATATTCAACCATACCCCTCTGGCTTTCACAAAATTATAATCTCATCAGCCGAGTCTCCCCTAGCAGTCTATGATGCTTCGCTATCCGCTAGGGATGGCGATTTGTTGCATTTCTAGCGTACATAACTATCACACAGCATCACCCTCCTCCTTACCAACAGCCACTGTCACACCGCTCTTCGAAATGGTGTTACAAGGGTAAAACACCAGTGAGCTAAGGGGTCAGTGTGCAAGAGTAAGCGAGATCTAGTAGTGACAACTATCTAGTCGTTGCAAGGGAAGGGAGGTAAGGATGGGATGGTAGGAGAGTGACACTCGCAGAGTGTTCAGCAAAAAGAAAGAAAAAAACAGATTCGCTAACAAGAACAGCAACGATGAAGATCGAATGATTTCGCAAATTAGAGAGTAGATCTCATATTTGAGGAGTCTTGTACAATGATTTAATTAGTCGGGCCTGCGCCCTTGAAGTATAGATGACAGGATTTCCAGACGCCCTGTCTTGCCAAGAGAAAACGCCACTCCCACGTATATGCACCGCTTGCTAAGTCTTCCAAGTCGAAGGCTGATATACACGAGATGCACAAATCATGAGGTTGGTCGCTAGAGTGCGGCTGAAGCAAAAGACCCTCCGGAAAGGACTCGTGAGTTGCCCTTTCGCCCAGAACGCCGACTGGCAAAGTGGCCTTCGAGGGCTCGATTGTATGATGAATGTTAGTTTGATGAAGGCCCGGAGGGGGACAATATCTCTGCGCAGAGGCGTCGCTCAGACAGGTCAACGTCGTCGGAGGCGAGATTAGGATCGGACAGCAGATTCCGCCAGCGACTCTTTGATGTTCGTAATACCTACTCGACGGATCAAGTGCCCTCTCCGGCTTCAAACCCTTCCTGAAGCCAATCCCCATGCACAGCATCCGCCCCCGGATTCCCCCCAGCAGACACAAACTCGGTCGTAGCGCCAAGATTGCTCGCATTACTCGCAATGTCTGCAGAATTCATCCAATACAGCATGATGAATATGAGGACGTGCAAGGAAAAGCAATAGAAAGCGAATACATTTCTGCTTGTTCTATTAGCGAGAACCATCCTCGTGATCGAGAAGACGATCCTTTCTGGCAGACTCATGCGTTTGTAGGCTCTCGTGGATTCGCGGCCTCGGAAAGCGGCGAAGGGGGAGAGATTGGCTTCGTAGGTGGAGCGGTATCGGTCTAGAGATAGGCCTGAGGAGGTTTCTGCTGATACTGATACGCCTGTTGATTGTGCTGGTTGGGAGAACGCCGAGGCGGAGGAGGATGGGGCGCCTCGATTGTACGTTGAGATGTAGCGGGATTTCTCGTAGAGGTTGAGGTTATCTTTCTGTAATGAGGCAATCTCCTGGCGAAGCGCGGAAACTGTGTTGTATTGCTTTGAGAGCTCTTCTTCCAATTGTGTATTCTTCTGCTTGAAGCGATCGCGCTGAGCTTGGATCATGGGGAGTATTCCAGATCCACCGCCAACCGGCTCTCCTGCTCTGATGGCTTCTAACGTGTTTCGAGAAGCACTTGCCGGGTCGAAGCCGGATATTATAGAGGATGTTGGTGAAGTCCTCCCTCTGCGAGGGAAAGAGCTGGCATTGTAATTTGATGTTGGGTAGCGAGATGTGTTTGTGCCAGTGGTGGACATGGCTGAGCCGGGAAAAGCACTCGAAGCCTCTTGCTGTACTTTGACGAGATCCGATTCGAGAGTCACGTTGAGGTTCTGTGACCGTCCGAGTTCTGCGTTTGTATTCGATAAAGCCTCCTGTAGTGATTCAAGTTGTTGCTGTAAATCTTGGTGCGATACTCTTAGGACGGCCATTTCGTTGTTTAACTTCTTGTTTCTTGCGAGTAGAAGCTGTTCCAACGACTCCTTCTTGTCCCCTTTGATTGCGCGATTGGTTTGCACCACGGCGTTGTCGCCTTCGCCATCACCATTTAGATTCGTATCATCATCATCTAACGTTGCGAATTCAATGGACTGCGCAGAGTTAGTGAAGTGTTCAAGAGGAAGTATGCATGGGCAGTACCTTGAATATTTCAAGTTCCTGCTTAATCTCGTTGTAATCGCGCCATGATTGAACACGCTCACGGAGAGCTTCCCTATCACGTTCCAGCATTTGAGTGTCTTTCTCCAAAGCACGTATTCGGCTCGCTCGCTTTCTTGTCTCAGTATCTATCTCAAGCTTGAGATTGTCGAGCTTCCGCAGAAGCGCCGAGTTCTCAGATCGTAAGCGAGCATTATTTGGGTCCTCTTCCGTTGCAGTCTTCCGCTGAGTATTCGATGAGGCTTCCGCAAGCTCTAATCTGAGCTGTTCATTCCTGGTTTCAACTTCTGCCAATCGTTGACTCGTCCTTTCAAGATCCGAGCTCACAATCTCCAATTCGGCAGCGCTGGCGGAATTCTGTATCCCCTCATTCGCAATATCGCCGTTCTGTCCCAGCCGCTGCGCGACCTCATAGCTGGCTTTCAGTTCATTCAAGAGGCGTTCCTGACTTTCGATTTTCTCCTCAAGACTGCGTTCCTTGGCTTCCCAATTACCTTTCTTCTCCTCGATCACAGCCTTCCACGATGACTCCACGCCCCTGATTTTCGAATCACGTGAGTCTTCTAAAGCCTTCCTAGCAGCGTGCTCTTCTTCTAATTGACGATCTGAATTATCGAGCTGTTGGGTTAGGTTGGCTATGCTCTTTTGGAGATGTTCATTTTCGGAGGTGATCTTGGGTAGTGTATCTTCTGATAGCAGTAATGCATCGACAGAGGCTTCAAGTAGAGGATATGGATCCGGGGCTTCAGATATTGAGGAGTATAATTGAAGGAATGCGGATGTTGTAGTCTTCCCATGGGTTGTAAGAAGATCAATGAAATTCTGGTATGCTATCATAATATTAATAGGTTGGAAGCAAAGATCTCTTCTGGGTTTATACCTTTTAACAGTCCTTTGAATTCCCCAAGCTTAGCCGCGTCGTCTAGCTTTCTGAAGTCTTTAGTCTTCTGTGCTAGGTCTTTGCGTGACAGTAGAGAATCTCGTTGTTGTGCGACTATATCTGTTGCTGTGGAGTCCAATTCTGGTACCAGCTTTGTAAGGTCGATATCTCGAGTCGCTGCGTTAGCTTGAGGCTTGTATATTTGGGCCTATAGGTTGACTCACTCCTCCATGCTGATATAGCGCTCTGAAATTTGTTGTCCTCTTGAGACTTCAATGGCCCTCCATTGCTTAAGTTCGCAGTGGAGGTGTCCTTGGCGGAGATGGAGCTGTTCGAGGGAGCGTCTTGATCACTGTTATAAGGGGAGCCACTGTCTTCCGCCACAGATTGGTCCATGGCGTTGTGGTCATGCGGTCCAAGAGTCTCTATAATTCGGCATCCTCCACAGCCTTGAGTAGGCTCTAAAACCCAATGAGCGTGAGGTTCGAGGGCGAAGGTGGTGAATAAAAAAGATGATGACAGCTATCACCAATTGAAGGAGTGAGACCAACGCCAAGCCCTAAGCCAATGGCACTCCGCCAGCGTTTCTCGACATTCCCTACAAGTGTGCATATGATGTGATGCCAATGCAACGCCAAGGCTGCTGAGGCCTTGGGGCTTCTACTACATGACTATGTCCGTGGTGGAGGGTGGTGGACTAATTCAAAAGCCAAGCACCAGCTCCCAGGCTTCGACAGGCTCTTATGTTTTGAGACCTCTAGTGCGAGATATTCCACTATCCGCTGAGGAACAAACCACGGAGGCCACGATTACGTGTGTGGAGCTATCAGGTTGGTTCTCCCATGTATCCACCTAGCCCCTAATTGCCATGAAACAGCCGCTGATCTAGAGTTAGATGGAAATCTATATGTTGGCACCTCTTACGCTGAAATACTACACTTCGTTTCTATTCCGGCGGATCAAAAATATGAATATGAGGCTCCTCAATACATTTTTGCATCAAGGCTACAGCCAGCCTATAGCGCACAAGGCTCCACTTTTTCCCAACCCTCACCAGGTGTGCAACAGATACTGGTCCTTCCAAAAGTACAAAAGGCTTGTGTACTCTGCAATGGCACCTTAAGCTTCTACAGCTTGCCAGAATTGAGCCCTGCTTTCAATGCTACGGTACCAAACTGCACTTGGGTGGGAGGAGTGGACCTCAGCAGCACAGCCAAAGGCGACGAAAATGGAGTTGTTGTAATGATATGTGTCAAGAATAAGACCAGACTTGTTCGGATCAGCGACGAAGCACGACGTGTCCGAGATATAGAATTTCCAGGGTGCCTAGTTTCTGCACGCCGGGGGAACTTTGCTTGCGTCGCTGACGCTCGTTCGTATGCTCTACTAGACGTGGAGAACCAGCAAAAGATATTACTGTTTCCAATATCCTCATTGGACGAGAACTTGGGTGGCGGAAGAGTAGAAAATATATCATCCGCTGCTGAACGAAGTTCAAGCTTCTCGCGACCCATTTCAAACGAAGGTTCCTCGGATGGGAAAGGGCATAGCAGAAGTACAAGTTTGGGCGCTTTCGTTGGAGGCTTAGGAAGGCGGCAGACAAGTCCTCAATCTAGAAGCAGAGAGAGACCTGGCCTTGCAACTCCTGAAGCCGATGCTAGGGATAAGTCCCCTGTGCATGCTTTAGCCCACAATAGGAACGTTTCAACTCCGGAGACTCCTAGCCCTATAGCTTCAACGCTTGAGAAACCTCTACCTGTACTTCCAGAACGATCAGACTCCCTCAGAGCTCAATCGCCAGCACGACTACAACCTGCGGTAGCTTTGAAGCCACATATTTATTCTCCTACACCAACCGAATTTCTGTTGACAACCGGGACCACCGTAAACGAGGCAGGAGTTGGGATATTCATTAATTTCGATGGAGAAGTCGTCAGAGGCACCCTACAATTCGATCGATATCCGCGTGCTGTCGTTGTAGATGGATGCGGTATCGAAGGGGAACCTATAAGTCTTGACGAAGATCGTGAAGGCTTTGTGCTTGCTACTATGACGCAATCCGGTGATGATGGCGAGCACAACGTTGTTGAGATTCAGAGATGGGACACAGATGATGGTGGACATAAAGAATGGATGAGCGTTCCTAAAGCCCCGTCAACGGAAGCTCAGTCTAAAACCGACACCGAGCAGTCATCGCTGGAAAATTTCTCAATTCGAAAAATCAACACTAGCGTCACAGTCCCATTTCCAGAAATTGGAGAATTGCTCCGTGGCAAACGCCTTAAGCTAGATCAAGGGATGCGAAATTCTAACGGAGCACCAAAGTCTGTCCCTGAGAGTCCTTTGGAGGCATGGGAAGTCAGCAGAAACAAGGAGGAGATCGAATTTGGTCGTCGACTCAGCGAAAAGACAAGTCGTCTGTTGCTGTGGTCTGGCTCTTCCATTTGGTGGATAGTCAGGAATCCTCTTGCGACGAGACTTGACGCTGCTATGAACGAGGTCATTCCTAATGTTAACGAAAGATCGACGTATACCGAATTAGAACGTAGTAGGGTCATACAAGTCGTGAATGCCACCCGAGGACAAGAAGCTAGCTCCGAAACCGAGTTTCTGAGCCTAGAATACATCCGACAAAAAGCGAGCTTGGTCTTGTTTGCTGATCTGTTGGCACGGCCATCCACATTACCTACCGTACAAGCTGCCGATATGCGAATAACGGAGGGCTTGTTCATGGAAGGAGGAGTGGATCCTCGTATAATACTGTCACTGATTCCTCTTCTTTGTGATGAAGTCATCGAAGGCTCAAAGGGGGTGTGGATTTACGCGGGATTGGTACCGGTTGTTGAAAGCTACAGGGAATTGACTACCAAAAGCTTTGAGAAACTAGCAACGAAAAACACAATCAATCTGATAAAACGCTATCTCGGCGCGTGGCGGCAACGCAAGGGGTTTGGAAGTATTGCTGACGAGGTTGAGGTGTTTCAAACGGTTGATGCGGCTCTACTACTAATTCTACTGGAGCAGGATGGGAAGGATCCTTCTAGAACGTCTAAGCCTTCGCCAACGAGGGTGGAATTGTACGCCTTGGTTGATTCTGGTGTGGATTGCTTCGATCGAGCAATTGAATTACTAGAAAAATACAAGCGTCTTTTTGTCCTGAGCAGACTCTACCAGAGCCGAAGAATGGCAAGAAAAGTACTGGAAACGTGGAAGAGGATCATCGAAGGCGAACACGACGAAGGCGGTGGCCTTGTTGACGGAGAACATGAAGTAAGTAGGTACTTGGTCAATATCAAAGACACGGGTCTCGTTGATGGATACGGTACTTGGCTTGCTCGGCGGAATCCAGCTCTCGGAGTTCAGGTTTTTACAAACGATAGTAGCAGAGTCAAGTGGGAGCCCCATCAAGTCATCATGCTACTAAGAAGGAAGGCACCTGATGCTGTGAAAGTGTACCTTGAGCATCTCGTATTCGGCAAGAAGAACGCCAAATATGCGAATGACCTCATATCCTACTATCTCGACAGCGTTCTAACGGTCTTGGGTTCATCCGAGGAGGCTCGAGATATCCTTGCCCACTCGTACCAAACATACAGAGCACTTCGTCCGCCAAAACCGACGTATCGTCAATTCATCATCGAGAATGCTGTCCCTCTTCCCTGGTGGCACGATCGTCTTCGACTGCTCGAACTCATTGGCGGTAGCCAGGGATCGGATTTTACTTACGATGTAGAAGCCATATTATCACGTATTGAGCCTTTCGAGCAAGACCTTGTCCCTGAATCAATCATTCTCGATGGTCGCCAAGGGCGGCACAAACAAGCACTACGACTGCTCACACATGGGCTCGGGGACTACCACACCGCTGTGAACTATTGCTTACTGGGCGGAGCCAGCATATTCCATCCATCTTCGGGGTCTACCGGTCTCGCCGCTCCCTCGCGCGAAGAGCAAGCCGTCCTCTTTGGCTACCTCCTTACAGAATTTCTACGCATCGAAGATGCTAGCGATAGACTAGAGAGGACGAGTGAACTTCTAGAGCGTTTTGGCTCTTGGTACGATGTGCGAGATGTCTTGGACCTCATCCCAGAGTCGTGGTCTGTTGAGCTTGTTTCAGGCTTCCTAGTCAGTGCCTTTAGACGCCTGGTGCACGAGAGGAACGAAGCAACGATCACGAAGGCTCTTAGTGGGGCGGAGAATCTACAGATCGCTGCAGCATTCGTTGAGAAGTGTAGCGCTCTTGGACCACAAGTAGAAAACGTGTCATGAAAGCGTTATTGAATGAAATCTATCTATTCAAAACGGTCTCCAAAACGTTGCGAGTCACCCTGGTGATCGTCCTGTCCTGCCTGAGCACTGAAGGCTGTGGCTGTGGATACAGGACGTGAGATACAACAATGTGCCTAATTTGAAATAATTGTAAGTGGCGACGCCATTCAATCAAGCACAAAAGAAATAGCAAACATTTTCAGCCTCCACCGCACATTCTAGGTCCTCATTGTCCCTCGTTCGTCTGTCCATCTTTTTCCCAGCTTCATCATCATCTCAAGCACGATGTCATGCCGTAGGCTTGCTCACTCGGAAGCGCTTTTCAGGCTTGGCGGACTTCTCATGGACCTTGTCATGGTGACTCTTGAGCTTATCCTTGCGAGTAAAGCCATTGTTACCGCCGTATTTGCAGCCAATCTCAGGGCATGGATACTTAGTCTTCGGGGCCAAGCAGTGCTTTGAAGTATAATGGCGCTGGAGGTCGGACCATCTCTTCGCACCATAGACACAGCGGTCTTCCATGCATCTGAATTGGCCTTCGTGGCGGACATGAGCTTTTTCGTGCTTGCGAGCGGCAAATTCTGCTTCCCGACCAAATATGGAATAACCGTTGGTTACAGCAATGAAATTGCAGCTTGAGATGCGGCAAGCAAATTCGTCGTCGAGGAATCTTCCACCTTCATCGCGCCAGAGAGATCTGTACACCCCTAGGTCAAGACATGTGATGCAGGAACACGAATTACCAAACGCAGGAGCTGCACGCGATGCAGTAGCACTCCCTATGTTGTTGTCTTCATCGATGTTGTGCGAAACAGCCGAGTCTGCCAACTGAGCATTGAAGGATCCTACTTTAAGCTTCGAGGTCTCTGCCTCCTCGAGCATATTCGTATTATGAGCATTGGTGGGCCCGACAGGTACATTCTCGAACCAACTGGGACCAGTGGATGGGAACTGGCCTCTATGTGCCCCTCGTTAGCGTTCATTTTTTTTTCCCACTCACCCAAAGCCGTCTCCCACTGCTCCCGCCCCTTGACCAGAAGTCTGTGCGTCGCGAAGGGCGTTTGAATTATAGAACGTGTTCCAATCATCTGCGTCGGTGATCCAGTCCTACATATTGAAGTTCATAATCGGCGATCCAAGGCTCGTACTGCCTTGATCGAGGAGCGTAAAGTCGTCCATTGATGGCGTTAGCAAGTGTGCCCTTCGACGCTCGGCAAGGCTGAGAAAATTTGACAAGGGGCGAAGTGCTGACAAAGATTGTGGAATGTCCAATCGAAGCTGGCGAAGAGGTGGAAAGAATGGTGGGAAGGAGAATGCTTAAGCATTGTGAAGCGCATGGGGTTTACTCTTCGGGGCGTCAACGATTGGCTTGCTGCCCAACCCATGCTGTCGCCACCGAGTCTGGCAATCAATAGTGGAGGGTTTGATTAGAGTGAATATATCAACAAAATCAGACTCTCTAAACAAACAAAAGAAATAAGGATGTTTACATAGGATGTTGAAGATGCGCAACGCCGTCAAGCTCCTTCCCCACACGAGCCTGCACCCAAACCCCCTGTCTCTCGCTTCCCAAATACCAAACGCATAGGGCATATATCTCAGATGAAATTTCATAGGGAGTCCTTACTCTACACTCATAAAATACTCATAACATACACCATGAATAAGATTTTCAAGGTCCTTGCATCTAGACGGACGTGGGCACACATTGATCCCCAAGGAAGTCCCTAGCACTCCTCAGCGCAACATAACAGCTGTATTGTCCATTGCATGCTTCCACCCCATCGAAGAAATATAGCCTGCAGCTCTGCGATACGTCATCCGCGACAAAACCTAAGGAGAGTGTTATGGCCAGAGGATGAAAGCTAGTGTTGAAACTATATATGTACAACGAAGAGAATACAGCTATAATATACAATCCTTTCCAGACACTCTTTCCTTACGACAAAGCGCCACGCTCGAGGACCCTGTCCCCAGTTGGGAACCCCTGGCTATGTTGCCCATTTTCATAAACATGCAATCGTATCCTCTGCTTTTCTCTTCGGAATGTTGGAACAATGATACAGTTCCAATGCTGTGTAAACAAGCGCATCTCCTCCTCCTCCTCCTCCTCCTCATCATCATCATCATCCAGTGGCCTCCAATGCTTCCGTGAGCGGCAAAACCTTGCACTCTCCTATAACATTACTATCCCACTTTCTAAACGCGCGCTGCAAGCCCTCTGGTATATTCTCCCCCTCTTTCCCATTTTCTGAGCGATTCCTCGAGCAAACAACGACGGAGCTGACAGGCACGAAAGGTCGGTCTTCAGCCGAAGCAGCCAGGATACCGTATTCTTGAGCAAAGACCAGAGCTGCTCGGAAGGTCGCGGACTTGGTAGACTTGTGTTGCGGCGCGGGGGAGAGAGACCGGATGGTGAAGATGCTGTGGGCGTGCGTCAGTAAGGGGTATTTGAACGTGTTGAACAGACTAGGATACATACATGAAGACTTCAAAGAATGCATCAAGCACAAAGACTCCATCATCCACTAGATCATATTGCGCAAATGGCATGATATCTCTGATCTGGGTTGTTCCAGCCGCATTTGGGCCATTCGATGGCGCGCTCCCTCTCCTACCCCAGGACATAAAGCCCGTGTTGGATTTTGGCCGTGGCGCTTCACTGTCGATAGCAAACAATCTGGTTGAGTAATTCTCGCAGAAAGGCTTTAAGTGCCAATGCTGCGCATTGCTTGCTTCCGAATTCCCTGTCTGAGGCTTACCTTCTGCGAAATTCTTCCAAAAGGGATCGGGTTCCCGACCCTCGTCGATCTCCTCAATGTCACCGGTGAGACCTAAGTCCATACCAATGAGCCTAGCGCATCCAAGCTCGTCCGCACCAGACCCGCTACCTTTCCAAAGATAAAGCTTCCCGGAAGGGGTGGACACGACGTACGGGAATCCTCTGCATAGACTCCGAGGAGTAAAGTCAACTTCGTCGAACGCGATCTGTCCTACGTGTTGGCGGCCGCATAAAATGTATCTCGCCCCTGAGGATGTGGAAGACGTAGCTCGACGGCCTGATCCTCGCCGTGTGATGACAATGCCTCCAAGTGCTTGAAAAAAATTGGTACTTTCTTTACCCTGCCTGAAAACGATGAGTTTCCCATTACTGTCCTTTGCTACCTTTTTGGCGAAGAGTTGGGCATCTTCTACAGAAGCCGAAGAGACACCGTCGCCGCACCAAAGATACACTTCGGTCGTGCGTTGCCCCGAAGCACTGCCAAAAACGTGGGTACAGAGATAGAGACTTTCCTCAAAGAGAATGTGCTCTTGGTGGGAGGGGACGGGAACGGATTTGCCATTGCTGGTGACTTCGAAGATCTGTTTGCGCAGTGTCTTGATCTTCTGTGAACTTTCCTCTGATGCGCGAGAATTGACAGCAGTCTGCGTATCGACAATGGTGTTACTCTTCGAGCTTGGAGCCTCGTCAAATATGTTGGCAAAAAATTCCGATACTTCCAAGGGCTGAGACAGGGTAGATC
Organism: Cetradonia linearis; assembly: GCA_003521265.1. NCBI lineage: Eukaryota > Fungi > Ascomycota > Lecanoromycetes > Lecanorales > Cladoniaceae > Cetradonia > Cetradonia linearis. Next base: position 11,464 of record QKZZ01001263.1, read on the forward strand.
TGCTTGCTTGGGTATTCTTTGACGGTGAGTGAGTGGTGGAGGTGGCTCGACCTGTAGTTGATGCCGGCTTCTTACCCGGCGAGGGAGGGGACTTGGGAGACTGTGGCGCTGGCGATGTAGCCTTTCGATCCTGCCGCGAATCAAGGTCGCTGGCAGAGGTCTTGATACCTAAGCCTACAGCTTGCCTCCGTTTTAGCCCTGCCTCTTCCAGGGCAGCGTCTTTATCCTCGCGGGTGGGTAGCTTGACTGGTGACTCAGGCTGACTTGGCTGTGTAGGCTTTTGCGACTGGCCCCACAAAGCCACTGCACCTTTGACGGAGGGCATGGAGTTCTCAGGCTCTGGAGGACCGTTGTCTCGCTCTGATAGCTCGGATGCCGATTGAGGCACAGAAGGACGTGGCTCTTGCATGTTCTGCCGCCTTGATGGCGTTTCTGGAAGAGCTTCATGCGTTGTCCCTACTGCATTGGACCTTTTGGCGACTTTTGGACTTGTGCTCGGCTTCTGCTTTACAACAGGAGGACTCTTGGTGGATATGTCCCTGCTGGGTGATCGTAGAACAGGCGAAACAGGTTTGAAGCCTTCAGTAAGTGATATACTTGTTGAAGACTTCCGTGGTGAGTTGAGCTGGGACACTTTACGGTTATTGTTGTTATTATTATTGGTAATGTTGGACAACGGTCTAGACTCGGATTTACTGGGAGTAGAAGGAAATTGTTGAAGCTTTGTGACACTACTCCCACTAATAGGTTGATTCTCGTCTAGAGACTGTTTCGAGGGTGTTGCTTCGACAGTCGATTTGTTTTCAGTGCATTCACTTTGCTTGCTAGCCGTAGGTAGACGTCTCTTTGGCCCTTTAGCTCTTGCTTTGGTTGCATGGGTCAGCTGCGGTCCCGCGGAAGACGGTTCAGTATTCGCCGTAGGCATGGAGGCTTTTTCAGCAATATCGTCCAAGGCTGGAGTGGAGCTAGGCTTGGCTGTCATGGGTGAAGGTCCTCTCTGAAGCATACCTGCAAGAGAAGAGGTAAAATTCCCGCCCAGGGCAGCCTTCAGTCCAGAATCCTTGTTCAAAGCTGCTGATGTACCAGGTAGATTTTCTGGCAGTGTTGTCTTTGGCTTGTCTCGCAGATGTTGCAGCTTTGCAAAAGCCTCTGGCTTTGTTTGGATTTCACTGTCGGCACTGCCATTACTCATCAGACTCTCCGACTTTGTCAAAACATTCCTTTTGGCGATAGCCTCGGGGGTGGTATGATCCGGAACTTTCAAGGAAGTACTTGTTATCCTTGTAGAAGCTGAAGGGGCTATCATCTTTTGTTTTTTCTGCAAAATGCTTTCTTTAAAGTCGTCTTTGGGCTCAGTTTTCTTGGGTCCCCCAGTCTGAGCAAGCCCAGCCTTTCCTCTCATGATGTTACCTTTGAACTCATCAGGAGCCACATAATTCTGGGTCTGTGTTCGCTTAAGCTTCCCAAATACGTTCTTGAATTCAGACTCATCTTTGACTTTGGCCTCTGCACCATTGGATCGCGGGTTAAGACTGGCCTTGAAATCCTTCTTTGGAGGCGTTTCTGGCTTTGCTTTGGCAGCCGTAGGCGAAGTGACACGCGAATTAGCTCCAGAAGCCGTCTTCTCTCCTGAGGAGGATTTTTTCAGTGCTTCGCTTTCCTGGGACTCGGCGTGACCAGTTTCCTTCTTCGATTGGCCTGGGGACGGAATTTGAGAAGGAGATGATGTTCGAGGTTCAGCACTTTTCTTCTCCGGCTCGGGTGTAACATTTCTTTGACTGGTATCGTCCGAGATACCCATTCGAGGCTTCGTCACCAAACCTGCGCTGAAGCCGCTGGGAAGCCCGCTTATAGTTGGCGGCTTGTAGCCAGCACCAGATGGAGGAGGGCGCACCAATCCTCCGATAGTTACTTCTTTGAAATTGTTTCCTTTCGATAGATCGACGCTTCCTCGCTGCTGCTTCGCTCGAGCAATATCAGCCATCCATGCAGGCTGTTGAGGTACGGGCATTTTGAACTTTGGAGAGTCCGGCTTGTTAATGGCGTTTTCTAGCCAGCTTGCTTTGGATGGACTCCACCTTTTGCTGGGGCTGGCAGGGGGACTCATCGTGTCATTTGGCGGTAAAGAGGGTTTTTCTTCTCGATCGAGATTTGGGGGTTTGTCCTCGAGAGTAGGCTCGGGCTTGCTGCTGGTCAAAGACGTTGAAGAGCCTGGCCTTTCAAATTCGTCCAGACCCCGAGTCACGGTGGCATTGCTATGACTTGACCCGGGCCTCGAATTGATCGCCGGCGAGTTCTTATAGCTGATGCTGTTCGGACTTGATTCCGCGAGTGGTGTAATACCTCCCCTAGGGTACCATAGAGTCCCATAGCCACTTGTATTACTCGCAACCGAGTCTCTTCTACTCAGACCAGGCCCTGCTTGGGCACTCCATCTCTTGCTGACGCTGTCTGAGCGCTTCATCATTGCACTCTGTACAAATCCTCCTAGTCCTTTCGTCGGTGAGACAGGTCGATCCATGCGTTCGGGAGAAATACGTCCTTGCGAAGGTGACATTGCTAACGGTCGTCCAATATAGGAAGAGTCACCGCCAAAGGAGGAAGCTGTGTCGGATGACGGAGGTGCAAACCTTTTGCTTTCCATGGCTGGCAAAGGGGACCGTACACCGCCAGTAGATGAGACAGAAGCGGAGGCTGAGTGATCCAGACCTTGCCGAGAGCTGTCTCGTGATGAACCTTCATAAGGCGAGTTCGAGGGAACGCCTTCAAGTGGTGGGCTCCTACGATTCTCAGCTTCTACAGTGCTTTCCCATGACAGCCCTGGCAGACGCATGCTCCCAGGCATAGAAGCTTTGTCCGATGAATCCATCTGGTTCTTCCTGTATGCTGCTGATCCCACGCCTCTGTCCTGTGTCTGCATGAACCACGTAGGATCTTTAGCCCCCAACGATTGTGCAACTTGGTTCCATGATATGGTACTATGACCGGGATGAGCTGCATCTGCAGTTTCCTGTCGTGGTCTCGAAGCGTTGCTGTCTGAAGCTAACATAGACAACGGTCGAGTCCTCGGTCCTATAGACCCACGTGACGAGGGGCGCTGCTGCCACGAGAGTGTACCAGCACCAGAAAGCGGCATTGCCGCACTGGTAGATGTACTAGAGAGTGTCTGAGGTTTTGACGGTGGCTGTGCGAGCTCGCTTACTGCTATATAAGCTTCTTGGATTCCAGTGTTAGCCGGGGTGGCATTGGCCTTTCGAGGCGCATCGTTTAGGCTTGACGTATCAGGAGGTTGTGGGTGAAAGGAGGAAGTCTTTGAAGTTTCCTCCAGTATCGACATATTCTTCCCTGAACGTATTGATCCTGGCGTATCTGCACTTGAGGGGGCGTCCTTCATGGGAGACAACGATCTTGCGCGCTCTGTGCCCATGTAACATTAGCTCAACACGTCCTCGTCACGCTACGATGACGGCCCTCAAGAGCCCCCGCACAACACACTCACCAGCTCTTCGGGCTTGTCTTTCCTTTCGCCCTTGTATGATCTCCTCCTCGAGCTTTCTTGTCCTTTCTTCATCTTCCTTGTCCCGCTGGTCACCAAGCTCTCTGATTCTCAGCAAGAAGTCATTTACGTCCTCAGAGCCATCGTCCCCTGATGTGGCTGGCATCTTGCAGTCGACTTCCTCTAAAGCCAGGCTTCAATGGCATTCGGTGGTCGTCAGAACTATTTACGGCGGGTGCAACTGCACGTTTTCAGATTAGGACTAGGGTGCATGGGTGAAAAAGGTAATGGTGAAAGCGATTGCCAACAGCAATGGCTTGAGAAAAACCCTTCAGGGGCTTGTAGGAATATCATACTATCAAAAAGTTTCCACGACACGCGGTTTGTTGGCCAGTTTGTTTTGACCTGCAGCAAGCTGCTTAGAGTTTCTTCTGTGGGCGAGGCCCCACCAAGCGCGACCTATCAGCTAAGCTAGGACTATGTCTACAAGGGCCCCTATGAAGGCCCTCACGAACCGAATTCGAATTTCAGTATATAAATAGTCGGTCTTTAGCATCCTGCACTACCCAGCCCAGTCCCTGCGTCAAGTGCGATCCCGTGATTGCACTGCAGCCCATAATGATCCACTTGTGCGTCTTGATGTCGTCGAGTTGCAATGCCTGGCGATGTCACCTATGAACATTCATAGATGGCCAAATGGGAGGGGTCCGGTACCTCTTGTATCTCTTGATCGGTCATGCAGCCGCCTACATCCTTCTTATTTGCGAAGACCAGAAGACTCGCACCCATAAGTCGCTGCTCTCTGTTCAGCAGATATGCTACTGCCATCGGGCTAACATACTGACTTCTTCTAATAGTAGCGATGCGAGTTCTTGTCTGCAGTCGCTGACGCGGTCCCGATCTGTCGCATCCACTACCCAGATCAACGCATCCGTCTTCTCAAAGTAATTTCGCCAGTACGATCGCAAGGTTTTCTGCCCGCCGACATCCCCTTCACGAATGTATTATTAGAGTCCCGAAGCCCGCAAATAAATTAGATAATAGCCTCATACAGATATTGAGCCGATAGCTTGATAAGTGATCATTGTCAGCTTCCTAATTATACGGTGCTTGACTTACTTACCCTTCATATTCAATAGTTTTGATAATGAAGCCAAGCGTTGGGCTAACAGTATTCACGTCTTCGTTCATCAATTTTTTAACGATTGTGGTCTTGCCAGCACTGTCGAGCCCTCTGCTGCATCATCAACAAGGCCCACCAAGGTGCCATACAGGCATGCTCACAGCATTAGTATCCTCATCTCTTTATCCCTTAATCGTGCTTTGCGTAGTATCGATAGCATCTTATGGTAAAGGGTGATGATGGAATTCGTGTTTTAGTGTTGGAGAGAAATGGAAAGTGGAGGGTGCAAATCTAGCCTCGTCTATTTCAGCACGGGTTTTTGAGCAAGAACTCTGGAACGACGAAATAAGTCAACATGGACAACAGAACGAGCCCTCAAAAGCGATGGCAGGCATTCAACGACAACTGCGATAATAGATTGATTGCTAAGTGGACAATTATTTAACGATAAAGGTAGTGTTCTGCCTTTGATAGCTTGGACTTTCAACGACACCCACGGATGCAACATGATCAATGACATTGGTGGCAACCATTACTGCCGCATAGCCCTTCGCTCTCGGCCGTATAGACTTTAACACCTCTTCCATCTCACCTTCATCAACCATCTGCAGAACTGTGCTTACCTCAACGCCATCCTTGATCTTATACTCCAATTTGCTAAAAGGAACATTCTTTGCTCTCTAATCTGCTATGGAATCCCCCCAAGCAATGGAATCCGAGCCTGGGAAGGTGGAAACTAGCTATCGTGTAGCTCCAAGCCCAACGGGCGGTGGAGGACGTCGCAACCATCTTGGCACCAAACGAAAGAGGACAGTATGCAGAGACAAGGCAGCAGGATTGCCACAAACAGATACCGTCACCAGTTCTCTTGCTCCCAGTAGAGATGCTGGAATCGCTGGTACATACGAAGGTAGCAGAATTATGGATTCGAAACCAGCTGTTCTTGCTCACCCGAAACATGTGTTGAAAGGTAAAGAAATAAAACATTACGATGTGAGACAAATAGTCCAGGGAAAAGCAGAAGTTCTTCAAGCATCGAGATTGGCTGAAGAATTCGCTGCTATAAGCCCTCTGCCCCGAATCACTTCCGGGCTGAAAGGGGCATCTGCAAATGATAATAATGTGGTCCGAGGAAGTACAGAAGAAAAGGAGACTCAAGCGCTGCCCATCAAAGGCGATGCTAAACCACGAACCCAGGAACACAAGCCAGCTGGAAAGCGAAATCTCTTCACATGGAACGGCGAGGTAGTGAGCAGATCGGAGTTGAAGCGGTTGAAGGCAAAGTCCAGGACCGTGAAAGCAAAACAAAGTGAATGTAAAGGCCAGAGTGTAGACCCAAATTCGGCTAATTCATCGGCACAACATTCATCTCAACTATCCATCCGTCTTCAGCACAACAAACCCGGCAACGCCAGACATCCCTCGGTATCTCCTCTCAGTCTGATAGAAAATCTGCTACAAAACCATATAGAACAATCCGAGAATATGAGCAACCTCCGAGGTGCGCCTCCCAGCAATCGAGGTAATGTTCATCTTTAGTGTTATATCTGACCTGACTCTTACTCTACTGACTACTACAAAGGCAGAATCTCAGGAAGAACCTCCAGAGATCAATCATCGCTCGATGACATCCAACCAGGTTTTCATATCCCCAAGCCCACAAGTACAGGAGGTGCCCGACGGCCTCGCGGCTTTCAGCCGAGTGAGGTAAATAAAATGGGCCATGATCGTGTACCTGTTGTTGAGACCTCAAAAAACAATGCTTCTATGCACGCGGAAGATTCTGCGACGGTGCAGTACTCAAAGACCACATCAGCTACAGATCAAACAATAAGTGCCACGAAAACTTGCACACCTCCTAAGACTCCTGCTGGCCCACAAGAATCGCAGCTCTGGAGTGACTTACCTGTCCCTTCTCAACCCGTGGCATCGAGTCAAGCAGTCTTAATTGAGGCTGCCCAACCAGAGATTACAGCAATTGATGTTGAGCCTCCCACTAGATTGGTTGAGGATGAGACCTCACCAGTGCGGCTCACCAACCCTGAGGCAACACCCCAAGGAAAGCCTTCTTGCTGGTCGAAGGTAACTAGTCAGCCTGAGGACTCTGTTCTTGGATGGGACAGCGGAACTCAAGACCTTAGCCAGCCTTCGTGGAAACTAAAAGATGCTCTGCCACCGACTCTAGCCAGCGCCGGTAAGAGAGCGAATATGGCGAATTTACCCCCATACAAGTTCCCTCGCAAAAGACAACCCGGCCCCGCTAGCGAATCTTTCAACAGACAGATAGCTGGCATTCAAAGAACTCTACAGAAGCAGATCTCACTAGTGCACAGGACCACAAATTCACCGACTGCCAAGACTGTTTCTGCCGCTAAATACAATTCGCCTGACGATGCAATTCATGCGACGAAGAGCAATTCAACTAAGGATATGATTCACACAGCAGAGAACAAAGTCTCAGAACAAGCCTTTGCTAATCGTCACCCGAACCAGCTCCCAACACTTAACGAAAGCATGAGCACTACAGTGCCTCCTCACCTTAGGGGTCCAAGCTGCCCGACTCAAATAGCAAACGTGGCAGGTCAGGAAAAGGGAAAGTCAAGTGATACCGAGCAACAGTGTGCCACTTATCTGGAGACATCAAAGGACGGTCAAACCTCAATGACTCCCGACAATACTCCCACAAGGCCGGAAGATGAAGCAGGTAAGGCAACCATTGCTGCCATGCTTAATTACAAGCTCCCACCTCACCTTCAAGATCCAAGTTCACGTCGAAGCCGCACAAATGAAGATTCAAATGTGATGACATTGTCTACAGATCATCAAGAAGATAACGGGACTCAGACTAATGTGAACATTGATGAAGAGGTTGCTGCTGGCTTGAATGTGATTGATCGTGATGAAGAGCTTGCTGTCGCTCTACAGGCAGAATGGTCCGGTGGCCACAATTCCACCCACGAGGTTGAGCACAACGGCTTTGAAGTCAACAATTATCAAGACCCTATTCCACGGCTAGAGAGTTCTGTAGCCGCCCAAGTCACTCATGAGATTCAACGCAGCGGCTCTAAAGCAACCAAACATCTAGACGATCAAGAAACAACACTTCCGCCACACTTGAGGGCCTTGACTACAGAAAAATCTACATCTCAGCCTAACGGAAAGACGGCGACTGCCCTGGTGAAATCGGAGGGTTCACACCAACCTGGGCCAGAAGCTACAAGAACGAATGGGACGTTCCCCAGTATGCTCAAGGACACCACTGACAATATACCACTTGACAAGCTTCGTCCTTCAAACGGTGGCGTCTTCGCACCCAGTGCTGAGTCCGCAGTGAGAGCAGGAAAGAGACTAGCGAAGAATGGCGACTTTCCCAAAGACGTGTCTGGCTTGGCTGGTTGGGATGGGAAAATTGCTCCTCCACTTCAAGGCTCAGATTGGGCCAATCGTGAATCCTTCGACTACAGCACCGTTGAGCTTAAATCTGTCATCGAAGCTTGGAGAGAGGAAAACGCAATTCAACCAGAGGTCAAAGGCTTCAAACTTGATATTGACAATGAAAAATTCCAGACAGGCGACGGACTAGCCGGTGGCGATGGAGATGTCTTAAGCCCCATCGATGCTGCCGATCATGAAGCGATTCCCAACGACGATGACTTCTCGCAGATTCATCGCGATCAGAATGCAGCCGCGGCCATCGAGAGATTCAAAGCTCAAACGGCTGCCGATGGAAGGTCTACCAAAATCGCCAACGACGAGATCAGTAATGGTATAAAAGGACCTGGAAGACGTGAACGTAAGCGTGTCCTTCGAGGTTATGAGGAAGACTATATCATTCAACGGAGGAAATACGCACCTGAAGCCAACATCTATCTGCGTCCGGCTGAATTGCATGACATGCGCCAATGTACGGAAATCTATAATGATTGGGCCCGTGACTCATCCTTTACAGTCACCAATAAGCCTGTGGATAAGGCGTACTGGGAAGACTGTTTCGGTGTCTCTCAGGATGAGCAACTTCCATTCCTCGTCGCTGTTCACATGGGCGAGAAGCGTGTCACTGACATTAAGAATTTGCGTCGAAAGAAAAGGGAAATCATAGTTGGCTTCTCCGTAGCAACATTTTTTGGAAGCAGAACTAGTGTATATCGCTACTCTGTGGAACTTGAGCTCTACGTGGCCCATACTCATCTTCGGCAAGGAATTGGACGAACTATGCTGGATCGGATGCTAGCAGCGCTTTGCCCAGGTTATAGCCTTCTTGAATGTGCACCTCTCCTACTGGGGCCAAACGACCATATGCACGCTTGGGTTGGCGGTGGTGTCCCCATCATCCACACTGTGATTGTCAACCTCCTTTATTCGGCGGAAAAGGACAAGGACAACGTCGAATGGAAGAAGAAATGGCTTTCTAGTGATCGCAATGACTTCGAGCATACTGGGACCATTCCGAGGATCGGATTCAAGTTTGTCAAGCCGTGAGTCTTCGCTTCTATCTGTCCAAATTTGCTCATGCTAACATAGCGTCAGTGTAAATAATTGCCTGATGGTGCGGGAATCAGGGTCGATGGTTGAACCCCTATAAATTTGCGGCTTACAAAAGAAATGATGGCGTGTAAGACTAATAACGGAATGACGATATGCTGTGAACTGGATATGGTCCTAGCTACCAAAGGTCTTTATCTGGCGCCAACGGTCAGCAATACAATATGACGGTACTCCCATCCGGAGCTTTGGTAACCGGTGAGGATGGCGGACATATGGCAATCGATCCCTGAGACTGTACCATCTTGGGTGTCGGTCTCACCGGGGGCCCCTTAGATTGGTATAGTTATACTTCCCACATGTCACCAAAATCCTCACATTTTTTGAATTCTGTATGCGAGCATTAGATAGCCCAAGTTTTTTGTATCAAAAGCAGCACTCTTTCAGTTTTGTACACAGCATCAGATAGCTAAAGTACCTTGTATAGAAGATTCCTCTCATTACAGGCTGCAAGAATATACGCCTCAATGATCAATAACTTGCTTGGACTACCTGGAAAGCACTAGGTAAGCTGGCGCGCCTTGCCTCAGTTCTCAGACGTGTCTACCAGCCCGCTATACCCTTTTTGGCTGATCCGAGGATTTTCCGCCGCGGGGCTGTGTCCCAGCTTG